>CATIWM010241222.1:0-15669 GCA_949671775.1 Mallotus repandus
TTGGTTTAACCAAATTATTTTCTGCTTGATATATCTATTCACTGAGTATTTCTGTACTCATTTTACTCTGTTTTAAAAATATTTTCAGATAGCAGGGCTTGATAGTTGGTGAACAAAGTTGAGTGAGTGTAGATAGAAGTTTAGAATAAAGTTGGCCAACATCCTTGTCAGTAAAGCCTTGTATTTTATTTTATTTAATTTTTAGTCTTGTCTTTATAAAGTACTGTAAAAGAATATTTGAAGTTAAACGATGGTGGCTAGATTATATGCAAAGCAACTGTTTAGAACATGTTGTGTATTGCTTAAATAATGTTCTATATTACTTTTTCATTATATAATTACCAATATCAATATAATTTAAAAACATTATTTTCTATAATACTCAATTTTGTTATACTATAGCGGTTATTAATAAACGTATCAATTACAAAGTTTTTATTTCTTAAATGAGACCAAATCTTTCCAAGATATTATTTTCAATTTTATTAGTAATGTTTATAACATAATTTAATTGAATTAAACGCTTTGCTGAATGGTTGGTTTTAAACGTCCATCTCAGGCTATGTGAGACGAGGTGTGACAGTATGCCTACCTGCTTACACTAATTTTCCTTTATAGGGTCAAGCTTTGGCATGTTATTATAAGCTTATAATAACTTACATTAATGGACTGGCTATTCATTACCTCACAAATTATATGATGGATACATGTCCATATTGTAATATAAACCAGGGGACCATCACACGTGTGTAAAACCAATCTCTTCTTATTAATGTAATTTTTTTAAGCAGTCTTCTTCTTCCTCTGTAGTCTTCTACTTCCTTTCCTTCTTCCTCTCACCAACCCTGATCTTGATCTATCTACCTTCCTCATTTGATAAATCATTGGCCACTGCATCAAGGAACTTGAATCAGAGATAGACCATCTAGGTAGGCCTGTTGATGTTGACGCTAGGGTAATTATTACTTATTTTGTTCTACTCTATATGTGCCTTTGAACTGTAATTTATTGGGACAGAAATTCATTTGCTACACGCTTGTTGAACTAAATTGGATGTTGCAAGCTTTTATTTAGATGTCAATTTAAATAATAATGGTTATTCATATCTCATCTTAGATGGATCACCTGACATCTCTCAAGAACTTCAATGAATATATAGTTATGGATCAATGAATTTGCAAGTAAAAATCAATGAATATTCAAGTGAAGTTCAATGAACTTTATTGCAGATTCATTGATTTTCAACTGTATATTCATTGAAGATCAATGAATTTCCAGCTGAAGGTTAATGTACGCGCGTAATCTTAATCAATTAACGTAAAAAAAAATGTATTTGACGTGAGATAAAGAGTGATATGGTAGAGGCTGCGCTAATGGCACTAAAATAATTCAACTATGATCTGAAACTTCAGTTGCATATGAATGAATTTGCAAGTAAAAATCAATAAATATTTAGGTGAAGTTCAATGAACTATACTGCAAATTCATTGATCTTCAACTGTATATTCATTGAAGATCAATGAATTGGCAGCTGAAGGTTAATGAATCCATGTAATTTTAATCAATTAACGTAAAAAAAAACGTATTTGACGCAAAAAAAAATTATTTTTTCTCACACGTGTAATGACTCCTAGTCTAATTGCAATATGGACAGGGGTCCATGGTATAATAACTGTTCATCACCTTCAAATTTTTAACAATCAATTTTTTTAATTTTCAACAATTTACGTACACAATTAAGTTAATAATTAGAGAAAAATGAACAAATTCTAACTTCAACAAGTTGTATTTAATAAATACTTTTGTGCATCCATTGTACTACATGTAGAATGATTTTTTTTTTATCCTAACTACTAGTATTCAAAACATATTGAATTTTAATTAATTAATTAAGTTCTATTTGAATAAAATAATTGATAAGGCAATAGGTTATCTTGATAGAGTTGAGTTTGTTATAGGACTCTCATTTAGTTGTATCTCTTATTATGTTGTATTCCTTATCATGTAACTTGTATATATTTGTAAAACGCATTCTTCGTTACTTAGTGTCCACTCCCAAGCATGGCCTCTTCATCTGACCATCATCACACAACCAAGTTTCGGCCTACAGTGATGCTGATTAGGGAGGCAGTATTGTCGATCGCAAGTCCACAACAAGATTTTTAATTTATGTTGGCTTTAATCTAATATCCTAGGGTTCACGAAAACATAAGGCAGTTGCACGATCCTCTACTAAGGCAGAATATTGTGTGGTTGCCACAACTGTCTCCGAATTGCATTGGCTTTGTTCTTTAATGCATGAAATTGATATCTCTTCCTTTACTCCACCAATTGTTTGGTGCGACAACTTGAGTGCCACGTACTTGACAACTATGCCAATTTTTCACTCTAGGTCCAAGCATATTGAAATAGATTTCCATTTTGTGAGAGATAAAGTTCAACAAAAGGAACTGCAGGTTCGGTATCTTTCCACGCAAGACCAGCTTGTGGACATCCTCATAAAACCATTGTCCAAGTCTAAGTTCTTTCATTTCAGAGACAAGTTGGTTGTTCTCTCTAGGCCAACTCAACTTGAGGGAGGGTGATAAGGCAATAAGTTATCTTGATAGAGTTGAGTTTGTTATAGGACTCTCATTAAGTTGTATCTCTTATTATGTCGTATTCCTTATCATGTAACTTGTATATATTTCAGAAATACAATCAATGAATATATAGAATTGTTACCTCTTCAATAATAAAGGTGACAAAACTCTTTTAACAACTATTTAATGTGATTGTATAAACTAGAACTTAAACTTGAAAAATCTCTTAAACGAAAAAATAGCTCCTACCATTAATTCAAACTGTTATTAATTATGTATAACGAATTTATTTAAATTATTGCGCCTTTAATCATGCTAGGTGTTTGAGAGATTTGACTATCAAATTAAATGTGCAGTTGCTAATTGTTGACTATGGCCATTTTCTATTACAACAATATTCTAAAATGTGGAATTTATGAATTTATTGTTGTGGAATTTGGGTTAATTTCCACCAATAATAAATTCACTTTGACAACTATTGCATAGGTGACTAGAGTGAAAATGATTGTACTAAAAATCACCCAAGGTAGATTCCTAAGAAAAAGTGGTAGGGTCACAATACCTCCTTAAAAACCACACTCCTTAGACAGAATTTATCAAGACAAGTAATTTTAATAGTACAATAATTAACAACAACTATACATGACAATAGCTATTAAATAGACATAAAAAAGAACACCAAAATTTAACGAGGCTCAGCCAATTATACCTACGTCCTCAAACACTATCTAAAATAATATTTCACTAATTGAGAAAATATTACAAAAGAAAAGAGAAAAAATTAATTACCAATATATGATAGAGGACAATTTTAAAATGATTAAAACTTAAAGAAAATGAGTCTTATTTATAGTTAAAAACTCTTCCTAATTGTTCACAAATTTCCAATGTGAGAATTTTGACATAAAACAACAATAATAACATAGTCTCACATTCCCAAAAAAAAAAACATTATTTTTGCAAACCAATCTATTTCCAACTCATTGAATTACTTGAAGAAACTCATTCTCCATCGATGTGATTAATGCTAAAATTAGTTTAAAATTTCATTTAGTTGAAGATACTGCAGTATAAAGAGTTGTCGTACAGCACTTTGAAGTTGCAAACACTTCTTATACTTGCAACTTTATTATTATTATTTTTAAATAAATAACTCATATCCCCTTCAGCTTTTTGTTTCACCACTTTAACTCATGAATAAGCACCTTTTTTTTTTTTTTCTTTACATGATGAAATGACCATAAAATGGGAATATGATTTATTTTTTTTGCCATAAATTGGCAAAATGCCCCAGTCAGAGCTCTCATAATAGCAATTCACCAAAGTAACACCCGATTGAAAAAAACAACAATGCTTATTAGATTGGTATTAATATATTAGGGAGTAAGTGACAGAGATGTGGTGGTGGTGGTTCTAACCTCAATATCATTAATTATTACTTTTTTATATAAAAATTCAAAGAATATATTTTGTTTTAATACTATGATATTATAATAAGTTATGCATGATCAAGGAAAAATTACTTAGAGATGAATAAATTATTGTCTAAATATATTGAAATATAAGAATAAAAATTTTAATTAAAATAAAAATTACTTAAGATCAATAAATTTTTATTCTATGTAGCAAAGTGCATATCTTCAAATTATCACATCATTTATTTGAGCACACTTTGTATATATATATATGTGTGTGTGTGGACAGATTTTTTTTTCATTATTTACAAAACAGAAATAGATAATAGTAATATTGCTGTATAATTAAAATTAACAAAATTAATGTATAAAATTAAGAGCTGCCAGACAGTAGTTGGAAGTTGCAAGCACTTCTTACATGTGTGGAATAACTTCATTGAAAATTTATATTTGAAATCTAAGACAGTAATTAATGATTAAAAAGGGGGAGTAATCAAGTGAGAGAACAAAAGCAATGCTTTGATCATTAGCCAGTACTAAAGGGCATAAATAGCCAAATTCAGCTTCGAGCTAATTAATCTATAGTTCAGAGTTTATTGAGCTCAGTTCAGCTCAAATTCAAATTGTAACTAAAATAAAATAAAGAATAAATTACAAAATTTCTAACAAGTCTAATTAAGAAACTTTCTAATAAATATTCTAAATATATAGTTCAAGTTATTGTACTTAATTTTAAAAATAAATAAAATTAGAATAGCAATAAAATAAATAAATAAATAAATTACAAACCTACTAATTGACCTTATAAGAATTAGTTAGTGAGCATGTAAATAAATTAGCCTGCGATTTAAAATAAGGCAAACATCAATAATAGTTTTTCTTGTAATCATTTAATTTTTAATATGATGAGATAAAAAATTATGCACTATCAAGAAATATTTTCTTTCTCAAATAAAGATTAAAAAATTATATAGAGATTATAAATTATTGTCCAAAAAAATTGAAACATTTTGATTAAAATGAAAGGGTACGTAGCAAGGCATATACCTTAATATGCTAAGATTTTTTTTTTTTAGGAAAAATATGCTAAGATTGAAATCAATCATATACTCAATTAAAAACTACTATAAGATCTGTTTTTCAAAACAATTTTATTCACTTATAAATTCTTTTTTTATTTTATTCATAAGAAAAACTAAGACATAGAAAAATTCAACAAATGAGCAAATTTATCTTAATTTATCTATGTGCAAATATATATATATATATATATATATATATATATATATATATATATATATTAAACTCTAAAGTTATTAAATAAAAAATTTGACTAGCAGCGCTTTAAAAAGATAAGGCTTAGGTTGAATGCTCTTAATTCTTAAGGGGCTTTCTCCAATCTCTTTAGAATAGCAAACAGATAATTTATATACCATACACAGAAAATCGGGTCTGATTCAAAGTATTTGCATATTTGAATATAATATCTGTTGAATTATTAAAATTTATATTATTTTAATTAAAAAATATAAATATTTTATTTTATTTAAAATATTATAATTTTATTCTATTTAAAATATTTTTTCAATATTCCACCAAAAATATTATATTTTCTATTTTACGTAAAACGCTGCTCATCTATTCAATCAAAAATACATCTCTCTTCTATTTATTTAAGGTAAATTCTACTATTTACTTCAATACATCTCTTTTCTATTTATTTAAAGTAAATTCTTCTATTTACTTCAATATCTCTGAATTGAAGTTTTTTCTATTTTTTTATTATTTATATTCAAAAAAGGATATGTTCCTCTCTATTAAAATTCTTTTATTTATTTTTATTGTATTGTGATTATTTGTTCTCTTAATCTTCAAATAATTTTGTTATTTTTAAATTTATATTTTAATTGAAATCATTAGAGGTTGATTTCAAAAAAAAATTATCAGTGATAATTAATATTTGTATTATTGATGAAAATATTAGTGTTATAATTATATTTAATTTTCTTTATAATAGTCTCAATTTCAATTTTTTATTTTTTATTTTTTTCTCTTCTTTAAATTCTAATTTCTTTAAATTTTAATTCTTTAATGATGCAGCATCTTATATTCAAACAACGCTCAATATGGTTATAAAAATGGTTGTTTTCAGTATTTATTTTGTTTCTGTATTCAGGTGTATTGATTTTTATATAATATTTTATTATAGTTCATAGTTAGCTAATAGTTTAGTTAAATTTGATAATTTAAGGATAATTTTATTTTATTTATTTTAATTTTCATCTTATTATTTTCACATTAAAATATATATTATTTATAATTTGCGTAACACGCAGATTAATGGCTAGTTGGTGGCTGAATTTATCAACCTCTAGTTTGAAGATAGTGTTCGATATTTTATATTTTCTATATATTTTATAATTAATTGATATATGATTGATTCCTATCTGAATATATTATTTATCAAGTTGGTACATATTATCTGAAGTAAATAGGTAAATAAGTATATTTTCCTTTTTTTTTTTTTTTGACACAAGTATATTTTCGTTTTTTATTTTCTTGAGATTACAAACTGGAGGAGGGACACTGAATTTTTTCCTTATGCCATGAGAATGGCAATGGACAAAACAACGTAAAGAAGTTGAAGGTTTAACATTCAAATGATAAAAAAAAAAAATTATAACATTAAAAAATATACAAATTAAATTTATTAACATCATAGATAAAATTTGTCATAAGTTAAAAAAAATAAATAAATATTCTTTTTTTGTTAGCCTCTCCTAACTTAGTGGTAGAAATTTTTGCCACTTTGGGTGAGAGTTCGAATTCTCCACTCCTCTCCTATTGTACAAAAAAAAAAGTATTCTTTTTACTATATTTTCATATTTATGATTGTGATTAAGATAAAAATCAGACAATAACAAAAAAACTTCGCACTGATAGAGACAAATTTCATATTAGTTTTTGGTAATGAATTCCATAATAATTACAACTTGAAAGGTATATGTGAACTAGTGATGAAACATATCTCAAGTACACATCCTAGATAGAGCAACAATAATAAATTAATGTATAGTTGATACTGGGGGTAGATATTTTATATGTGCTGTGCACTAAATTTTATCAGCAAGTTACACATGGGTTACCAAGATAGCAGGCAACTTCTATTTAAAATAAAAATGATCCAAGGAATCCACTTGCATCAGGAGGAAAATGACAACCACATAAAAATTTAACGTTGAAAAGGTTGGTATAAAGAAACAAAATCTTGGAAAAAATCTATACGGAGCAGAACTAAGCAACTTGCCAATCTAAAGCCTTCATGTTTGTACTGTAATGCTCCAATTTTTGAAACATTGATCATTTGCACTGCGGACGTTGGAGGCCTGTGACAATTTAAGGAATCTAGTCTTTTTGTGGAAGTGTATCAGCTAGATAGCAACACATCGAGCAAAACAAAAATTTACATAGATGAATCAAAGCCTCAGCTATAAACTAGTCAACATTAAGATTGAACAGAACATATACATATGTACAAGAATGTGCAATGAAATTGTTATGTTATTATCTTAGTTCCTGCAAACGTAATGTACCATCATCAGTGCTTTGTATTTTCACAACGGATAACTTTAAGCTACAACGCTTTATACACTGCATGCTCTACTTGCATATCTGATTTACATGCAAAAGGAGATGGTATTGATGGCATGCAAGATGGAAGATTAGCTAGCAACCTAACGCATCATAAGCATCGCTTCAGCCATGCTAAACATGTATGCCAAGCCTCCATGTAACGTTTATCTCCTTTCCATATTCTCATGGTACAGTAGGCCGTGTGAGGTGTTAGCGTTGAAGTGGAGGTGGAACAGCCCTGACTTTAAGGACATATAGTCCATAATTTACATCACCTGCATATTGTGATAATGCACAACAGACCATGTCCATTTCAGAAGAATGAAATCCAAATCATTTATCAGTCCCAACCCATTAGCATATTCCAAACTCCTTCCTCAATTTTGCTTTGCGGTATCGACAAACCTTCCCCTTCATCTAGTAAGACTCTGTACACTTCAAATTCCCTATCCCCAATCATACGCCTCCTAATCTCAGCCTGGAAAAATAACCAGCATACATCATAAATGTTGCGTATACAGTATTACCACATGAGCAATTATCAATCTTGAAATCACAACAATATAATCTTTAGTTGATAATGATGTCACCTATGGTTATGAATGGGAAAGACAAAAATAGTTCATGGATAAATCTACATGCAACTATCTAGTATAGTAAATAAGTCAGTACCGAGAAAATGCCGGTGCTGAGCATCTTGAGAGCAAGTGTGATGTCATGAAATACAAGAGGCCTTCCCTTGCCAGATAACTCCACAGGATTTGCCACTAGAAGTTCCGTATCAGGACCACGGCTCTCAACAGCTACTCTGAGGGGGCGCAGTAGTTCCATCTCCAGACGAGAGCTCATTGCTCCCTGCTTGCTAGGGTCAACTATCTTCTTTCCATCAGCTTGAACGACAAACAAGTCAATCTCACACGTTCTTCTTTGTTTAATTGAAAATCGCCCATAAGATATCTGCTTCCACATGTCGTAACACAGTTCAGTATGGTTTCCATTAGTTAGCTTAGAAGACTTTGGACAAAATTAAAAGGACAAAGGCACAATCCCAATCCATTAATCTAACTACCTGTATATTATAATCCTTTAGAGTTCTCATTATGTCGTAAAGAAGACCTTTATGATCTCTGCATACAATTTGAAGAAGTGTGTGAGCTGGACTCAGTGAGTTGTCCATCGTGACAGAAACACTAGTGGAAGTTAGTGAGCTCGGTAGTTCATCCGGAATTTCCAAGTGAAGCATGTCATCTGTGATTCTAGTAGGAAGAAATGAGGATTCCAGCGAGCATGCCGTGATTTCAGGGCCAACCATTTCTATGTCACAACTAATCATGCCCTCTCCCAGAACAGCTCTTAAGTGATCATAAGTATCCTCCTTTCTCTTATTTGTATGTAAAAGCTTCCTGAAAAGACAAGGCATTCGCTTTTGAAAAAAGAAAAAGATAACTACGATCAATTTCTCCAAAAGCAAAAGGGCTCATAAAAAATCATTGGCACAATGCAAAATAGTAATGTGAGTTCGAAAAGAGATATAGTGGTGCAAACCTTGTGTCTGTAACAAAGAATAGGTCCATCACCCTCCCATCTGGTGTTGTGGATACCTTAACCTTTTTTATAGTGAGTTCAAGCTCACAAAGCACCTCAGTCACATCTGCCAAAAGAAAACCCTCAAAAACTCAATCCGTTCCCCTCATAAAAAAATCAAAAAAATCAAAAAAATCAATTACAGATTAAGACCATGAATTAAACATTCTAGTGCTAAATTCTCCACTCAAACATCGACATCAACCGGGATACAGGAGACATGAATCAGTCAACTTTATACATTTTCCTTCATACTCCCTACGGTTCCTGGATTCAAATAAGATGAATTGAAGAGAACTAGGAATCTCACAAACAGCTTGATTAGTGTGTGGAAATGATTGTGCTACAACAGTCATGCAGAGCAGAATGAAGGATAAAAGCAGTAAGAACATGAATTAACAAAAACAAAGCCCACCTAGAAGATCACTCTAGCAATACATATATATATATGCACGTATTAATAGAAAACCAGCCAAAACAAACCATGAAGAGATAACCAAAATTAAAGAAGACAGGACCAACAAACAATAATTACATCAGAAGCCAAAGATTCAAGAAAACATGATTACCGTGCAAAAGTCCTCTTCGGTCATGGCAGCATAATTTTAGGAGAAAGACATCAGGGGGTCTTGGAGGCTGCAGCAATTCATGACGGTAATAAGAAAACCCAGAAGCTGAAGAACAAGAAGGACATGCTTCTACTAGCCTCTTCTTCAATAGACTCCATCTAGTTGATGATTTGCCAGCAACCCAAAACACTATGTAACACCATTTCCCATCGGTAGATACATCTTTAACATACAAAAATCCAACACAACACAAAATCAAAAGTAAGACCTTTAATCCCATAACTTCACACATACTATTGACAAGAAGAGAAAAATAAAAATACCCATCAATCTTTTTTCAGTAAAATGAAATGTTAAGCTAAAAAAATCACTTATTAAGATTGACAAGCTCTCAATTTCTTTCAATCTCTATAGTGTTCCAGAAACCATAAATAAATAATAAAAGCAGTAAAATCCAGACCAAAATTTGAGCTACTTACCTCCTCTAACAATATTAAGCCCAAAAAAAAGTATGATGCGACACAAATCACAACCCAAACCAGTCTTATCAGGGCAATTAACAGTGATAACACTGGGGTCACTTGCTTTTTCTGGTTGCCTGATGATCACAACATCATCATACAAAATACCCATGTCTCAATTCAGTTCTTCTTCTGAATTATGAACACAAAGATAGAATCTTTTTTAACTTTTGTTGCTGGTTGTGGGGTTGGTGGTATACAGGGAAGAGAAGAACAGGGGACGCAGATGTAAGAAAGAAGAGAACAGTGTGTGGTTGTATTTGTTTTCTTTGCTTCTGCTTCACATGTTGTTGCCGTTGCCGTTGCTGCTGCTGTTTCTTAGTCTTATTGTTTTTCACATTTTATATTTTATTTTTTTGGAAAATATTTTTGTAACTGTGTGTATTGTACGGATCGTGATAAATTGAGATCTGGGGATACGAGATTTTGATTGACAAGTTGGAAAATGATATTATTATTTTTCTTGATGACAAATTGACATTCTTGTCCAACTGTATGATACTCTTTTGCTGTATCGTCATAGACTATGACATCTTCACGTATACTGATATACATACTAAGAAAATAAATAAATAAATAAATATGGGAAATCCTTGATGTAATAGACATTATGGTAAAATTTATGTTGTGTCATTAAAATGTTTTATATTTAATTAATAAAAATAAGATAATATATATATATATATAAGTTAAAAAAATATTATTTTTTCAGTCTACAGCTTTTTTCTAAAAAAATATTTCATTAATTAAAATTGAAGTCATTATAAGTGTGAAATTTGTGGCAAGACTTTTTTCAAGCTATCACAACATAAAATAAATTTATTAGACCATTTATGAGTGACTCAATTGGACTTTTTTTTTTTGAACAACACTCAATTGGACTTTTCCTATTACAAACCAACAAATTAAAGATTAAAGTACAACAAAAAATAAATATAAAAAAAAAATTTGACCATAAAGAGATATGTGGGAGGTTGAAAGGAGAGGGGAATTGAATCTCCAATCTTCAATCATCACCCCCAACACCCTTGCCACTAGGCCAAAGGCTTGGGGACATATAATTTAAAGTCTAGATTGGATCATTTAATCTAAACTTTATTGACCTTTTTTTTATTATAAATTATGAAAGTTGTGTGTGTAATTCAAACTACTTACTATTGAATAAAGTTTATTTAAATGGTGAGGTCTGACCACTTGTTGTTAGGGCTGTAAACGAGTTGGATTAAGTCGAATTTTGAAGTATTTCAGTTCGAGCTCGGTATATTTCAAAATTTAGAGCTCAAGCTCGGCTCGACTCGAGCTCGAGTTTGTTCGCGAACAAGACTCGGATTATACTCGTTTTCACTACTCGTTAAGAGCTCGTCTTTGGGCTCATTTCTGAGCTCGTTTGTGAGGTAAAAATTAATAAAGCAACCTATATATATATTTATATATAATAAATAAATTAACAATAATATTACAGTCCATCCAAGTGGAAATAATATTATAATGATATGCAAATCTGAAATATATGAAAGAAGCAATAGCCTTAGGCATGGAAGTGTATATCAAACAACAAACCCAGCTTTGACAGTAACCAGAAGTTTCAGTGCATTTCGTGCTTCTGCTTTCAACCTCAAATCTTCAAAGACAACATCACCTGCAAAAATGGAAATAAGGACTTAAAAAGATTAGAGTTAAAGAGTAAGAAAAATGGTATTCATGAAGAAATAAATTTGGCTTCTCAAGCAAATATATACACATACATACGACTGACATGAAACATACTTAATAAGATAACTAGTTCTGCAAGTATCCATACTATAAGAATAGCACACCTTTCCAAGTATATTAAAAACCAAAAACAAAAAAAATAATTTGGACAAGCAAGGAGAACATGACCAACTTTAGGAAGCATAATCAAGTTCCAAATAGTGACCATAGCTCAACAATTTGCTTTAGGGAAGAAAGAATCTATGAGACTCAATTTATTTGTACGAACTGCAGCACTAAACAACAACAACAACAACAACTCAAAAGGAGAAAAAGAAAACAAACAAAAGCATTTTTTGCAAAATTAGAATGACTACTGGCTAGAAATAGAATTAATTCATAGTCTTCTCTTCTCATCTTCTCCAGTAATAATTCACAGAAACTATACAATGTCTACTGACTACTACACATATTTTTAAGAGCAAAAAAGTGTGACCATAAACCCAAAAAAATACACGCATTGGGTGGTTGAATTCCATTTTTCTAACAGTATCTCTCAAAAGATCTAATAGGTAGGGGAGTGAAGAAAAAGGAGACAACTTTAGACAAAAATATGCTTCTTATGTGATTAGGTTAATTGGATTCCCAAATTTTAGAAAAGAAAATTTGTGAAGAGAGGGAAAATGCAGAAAAAATAAAACAAGATTTGCAAATATAACAAAAGAAAGATCTTTCTTTTACATATCAACTAATAATCAAGATTTGATTTTACGTATAAACTTGATTATATTGTAATCAAACTTTTTGATTCTTTATAACTTGAAATATAATTTCAGTTAAAATTCCAAAACTTTTTTTATCACAATTTCTTTAAAAAGATCTCAGATCTTCACACTCACAAACTGAAATAAGAAGATTGCACACTCTAGTTCAAATTTCATTCAATGAACACAAACACACACAAAATCGTGACCTTTTTAGAAGGATTGGATGATCTTCGCTAAGCATTTGAATGGAGATGAAGGCGAGATGCAGGGCGATGGCGACCTGTGGTGTGGCGAGAGAGAAGCGGTTAGGGTTTGAAGATAAAAAAAAAAATAGAGATGAGAGAAAGGAGAAGGAAAGGGCGGCTAGGGTTATGAGGGGAGATCACTTCTTTATATATGAGAGCAATGTAAATGTTTAGGGTTTGTTGGAGTGTGTTTATTTATTAGACATCAAAACTACGTAGTTTTGATACAATACTATGTAGTTTTGTTTCAAAAACTATATAGATTTATATTTAAATTATATAGTTTTTAATTATATTTAATAATTTATATTATATTAGTTTAATATTGAACGAATTTATTCATAAATTAATTGAAGAATTATAATTAAAATTATATTTATTTATTTAATAATTTAAAAACTACATTTAATTAGTATAAATTTTAATGCCAATAACAATTTAATTGATAGTCAATAGGTTTATAAGTTAAATTTTTATAACTAATACCCAATTTATAGTAATCTAATCTTATATTTAGTAATCTTAGTAGTTACTAATATTAATAGTTAATTGATACTTAGAATTGAGAAATCTTATAGGTGATCTTAGTTGGTAGTAATCTTAATAGTTAATTGATACTTAGTATTTAGAAATCTTATTCTTAATAGGTTTATATGTTAAATTTAGCCATAACTAATACCTAATTTATAGTAATCTAATCTTATATTTAGTAATCTTATAGTAATCTTAGTAGTTACTAATATTAATAGTTAATTGATACTTAGAATTTAGTAATATTATAGGTGATCTTAGTAGCTAGTAATCTTAATAGATAATTGAACTAATTTATAAACTGGAACTAAAAATTATTTTTATATTACCTTAAAATTTAAATTATATTTATTTAACACTAAATTAGTATTATATGAATAAATAAACTATATTTATTTAAGATTAAATTAGTATTATATGATAATTTAAATTATCTTTACATAACACTTACATATATATATATATACACACGCACACAATAGTTAATTGATACTTAGTATTTAGTAATCTTATAGTTAATAAGTTTATAAGTTAAATTTAGTAATCATATAGTTGGGCTTAGTAGTTAGTAATTATATTAGTCTATTGATACTTAGTATTTAGTTAACTTGAAGTTCATAGGTTTATAAGTAATAATTTAGCTATAACCATATAATGATATTAAACTAATTATTTTTAATACTAAATTAATATATATGATTATACTAATTTTCTTTTTAATAATATTAAATTATTTCATAATATTAAAATTAGTTATAGTGGGTATTTAATTATTTTCTTACTAAGCATTTTAGCTATAAGTAATACACAATAATTAATAGTCTAATATAATAGTTAGTAACCTTATAGTATTTTTTTGGTTAATAGTTACTATTTACTTATTTAGTGTTCTTATAGTTAATAGTTAATCTTATAATTAACTAGCATGTGAAAGAGGAAAATGATATGTGGTTTAGCAATTTAATAATTAACATTTTAATAATTATTTGATACTTAGTATTTAGTAATCTTATAATTATTAAGATATCAATAATACGGTTATAATTAAATTATAATTATTAAGATATCAATAATTATATTCATCTTCATTCAACTAAATTATACTTTATTAATTTCAATTAATTATTTATATGTTGGAAAATTTTAAAAAATAAAAAAAATATTGAAACTAGGATTTGAACTTAGGTCTTATGGCTGTTAAAGGAACCATAAAACCATTCACCTAACCCTATTATGTGCTTTTCCATTAGTTGAAAAAAAATATCTTAAGAATACTGTATTGGCTTGTCACAGCGCTGCAACGCTGAGAGTTTTTATTAAAAATTAAGGTTTTTTATTAAAAATTAAATATAAAAAATACAGTAATTTTAAAAAATATAATTTTTTTAATTAATCATTTTTATACCTAAGTAAACAAAAAAGTTTTACATTTCAAAAAAAAATTTTAAAAATTAATTTTAACTAAATAATTTCACAAAAAATTGCATCCTTTTACTAAATACCTAAATACATATTTTTTTTTTAAAATGGAAAATATTTTGATGAATAACTAATTACATATTTTTTCTAAATATTAATTTTTGCAAATAACATGTAAGGACATATTGTTACTACAATGTTTCACAACAACATAATTACAAAGATAATTTATTTTCAGCTTATTTTATCTTATATTTGTCAATATTATCAAATTTATAAAACTTATTTTTTAACAATCAAAATTATTAATTATTAAAAAAACTTAAAGTCAATTTAAATTTAGAAACGAAATCTTATTGTATGTAGAAACAGAAATTCTATAATTTTTTATTACAATTAATAGTTTTCAATTATATTTACTTAATATTCAGACTAATATACATCAAAATTATGTAATTTGTTTAATACTAATCATTGATATTAATATTAATTTATGTTATAAATATGTAATCTTTATTAAAATTACCAATTTTTAATTATATTTACTTAACATTCATACTAATATACATCAAAATTATGTAATTTGTTTAATACTAATTTTTGATATTAATACTAATTTATGTTATAAATATGTAATTTTTATTACAATTACCAATTTTTAATTATATTTACTTAAAATTATTATTAATATACATTACAATTAAATGATAC
>CATIWM010241350.1:0-19591 GCA_949671775.1 Mallotus repandus
TGTGAAGATGAAGAAGAATGGGTAGGGTTAAATAAGAGTGAAGAAGGTAGATGAATGGGTTATGGGAAAAAGGGGAGGTTAATGAAATTAAATGAGGGGGAGTGGAGTGAAAGAGGTGGGAATGAGGAGAGGTTACTGTTAGTTTATGGGTTTAAGGGGTAGAGGAGAGGTTATAGGAGATGAGAGGTTGAGGGAAGGTGGATTTATAGAGAGGGAGGGGTTTAACACGAGTCGTTGGCAGTGGGTATTGTCGAACATGGGTCCTCTGCACGGTCCGTGTGTTGGTGAATGTCAGACCCGTGTTCGGAGATTTTAGGGGCGCACGAACTGTGTGAGACAGCACAGACCGTGTTGCACTGGTTTAGTGCACATGGGTCCGCTGCACGGTCCGTGTTGATGATTCTCAGACCCGTGCTCAAAGCATTTAGAGGCGCAAGGACCGTGTGAGGCAGCACAGACCATGTTGCGTTGGTTTAGTGCACACGGGTCCGGTGCACGGTCCGTGTTGGTGCATTTGGGCTTCGTGTTGATCCGTTTAGGCTTGCCTCTCTACACAGTCCGTGCTGAGCGTGCGGGTCTCTGTACGGTCCGTGCTGATCGCACGGGTTGCGCGGAGACTTGTGCTGCTGGGCGCGGACACGGTTCGTGGGGCTTGGGCCAGATTGAAATGGAAAATGGGCCTTGATGGTTCTGGGTCTTCCAAACAGGACCTAAATGGCAATAAATTCACAAAATTAAGCCAAATAGCAAAAACAAAATTATTATTAAATAATGCACTGAATTAAAATCAAATATACAATAATAAAATTATAAACATCAATATTTATAATGAAAAACTGGCATAAAATATATATATAATTATGAGTTATCAGACAACTTTTAATAGGCAGAAAAGCTATGCAGATCCTAAGAGAAAGTATGTGTCATTTTCTATTAGAGACATGGTGTTTTTGAAGGTGTCTCCAATGAAAGGGGTGATGAGATTTTCCAAGAAAGGAAAATTAGCCCCACGATACATTAGACCTTTTGAGATTCGCTCCAAAGTTGGAGAAGTGGCTTGTAAATTATTGTTGCCACCTGAATTATCTCGAATCCACCTAGTGTTCCATGTATCCATGTTAAGAAAATACAACTTTGATCCTCCTCACATTCTTGAGCCTTAAACAGTGGAGCTTAGTGAAGATTTATCGTATGAATAATAACCTGTGGCAATTATAGCTCGTTAGATTCACCAGCTCCGTACTAAGATAATTCCAATAGTAAAAGTGTTGTGGAGCAACCACATAGTATAGGACTGCACTTGAGAGACAGAAATGGATATGTGCAGTCGGTATCCTTATTTATTTGCAGTTTGGTATGGAGAAATTTAAAATTCAAGGATCAATTTTCTTTAAGGGGGGAAGAATGTAATACCCGAGAAAAAAAATGGATATAAGAAAACCAGTGTGATTGAGTGAAAAGGAGAAGATGAAAAATATTAAAGAAGGTGGATATGGGCTGATTTGGAAATAAGAATTTTTAATATGTATATAGGTATATATACATATGGAGGTTGATGGTTGTCTAAAGTGGATAATGGTGGAGAAGGGTAGTTTGGAAATAACGAGAAGGTATATATATATACACCTTATAGTTGTTTTATAGTTGTTTAAGTGGCTTGGTTGATTGGTGGATTGCTTTGAATTGTTTTTTGGTTGCTCTAAAGGTGGTTAAGGGAGTACAAATACTATTGGTCGTTTTGGAGTTGTTCTATAGTCCTTATCTAGTTGTTCTTTTGTTGTTTGGAGGTTGCTTTGTGGTCGTTTTTGAATTGTTGAAGGCCTGGTTGAGGAAGGTTGCTTGAGGTGTTTGAGGTTGCTTTGTGCTTATAGTAGTTGGTTGCTTTGTGGTTATTGTGGTGTCTTTTTGGGGTTATTTTTGACTAGTTGCAAGTAGTTACTTTTGGTTTATTAAGGTTGCCAAGTCAACTTAAGTGGATAATGGTGGAGAATGGGAGTTTGGAAATCAAGAGAAGGTGTATATATATTGAAAATGCCCTAGAGAGGAGGGGGGGGGGGGGGGGGGGTGAATAGGGCTATCGAACAAAAATAAAAACTTAGAATAAATAAACAATAAATGAAAGAGTGTTGAGAAGGAAGAATGATGATCACAAAAATTTAAGGAGTTAGGATTCTCAACAATCCTATGTCTCCACCTAACTTATCCTCAAGTTAGGATTTTGCATCACCACAATCTATTCCCCTAGACTGATTTTTACAACTTGAATTTTAGGCTCAACTCAAACCTTACACAAGTGTTTTCAAGGATCACACTAAAACTAAATTCCCAAGTGTTTTAATATTTAAACACTTAAACCAATTCCTTTAGAATAGAACCTTACTTCCCTTTTCTTAATTCCCAGAAAATAGAACAACAAGAATTTCTATTCTAATCACTCACCAACTCTCACAAGAGTAGTTATACAATGATAAAAAGAATTTTGAAAGAATTTAGAGCTTTAATTGAATGCTTGAGAATGTATAAATGATAAACAAGTTTTCTTAACTTCAAAATGATCTTTAGAGGTTGTATTTATAGCTGAGCAATTAAAATATAGTTGTTAGAAACAATAATTTTGTTTCCAACAATTTTAAACTTCATTTGAATGAAAATTGGACTTTTCAGCTGTTATTTCTCTGGTCTCGGACGGGATATTCAAAAATATATCTGTTATAGTCATGGAATTTGAGTTCTGAGCTGGTATATGTCATGAACAAACTGATCATGGTTGGGACCTCATTGATTCCAGTCATGAAATAGGCTCGGGATATGTTATGGAATTTTTCTTCAATTTGGTGCAATTTTGGTCCCGGTTGGGATCATGACTTTTAGTCATTGAAGACGATCTAATCAGCCTAAGATTTCTTCATAAAAGTTGTAGATATGTTTCTTATATTTCCATATCATGTTTAATCACCTTATTTTGACTTCTGTATCTCAATATATTGTTGAAATACTTAGAGATGCTCAAATCAAAATGAAAGCTGCATATGCTGATTTTAACTGAAGATTTTCATGCCCAAATGAACTTGGATTTTGACAAGTAAGCATAATTCAGAAAGATTAAGATGTCTAATTCAAATGTCAAGAAGATTATTTTCTCATTATAATGCTCTAAGGATGTCAAAAACCTTCTTGAATCTCAGAGGTCGAATTCTTTGATAGTTCTTCACTTTGACTTTCCAATTGAGTCCTAACTTATACACACTTAAACAAACAAGGTTAAATACTCAAAATTAAGTTTGTTAAGATCAAAATCAAGATTAATCATTGCTAAGGCCAACAATCTCCCCCTTTTTGATTTTGACAAACTTATTTTGAGTTTGAGAGAATAATATAAAGTGAAGTGTGTGATAATTTGAATTAATTTTACTCCCCCTAAAATTATGCTTATCATTAAAATAATAACTATAAGGAGTAAGAAATAAAAATTAATGAGAAATATATATTTCTTTATTTCTCCCCTTGTTTGGCATGATAAGAAATATAAATTTTAAAATTTATCTTCTTTTGTTAAAAAATAACAACATTAAATACTTGACAAAATATTTAAGAAACATAAATATGGTAAAAGACAAATTTTACATGATAATGCATCACAAAAATAGTACATATCACATTATCATATAAAGCTTAGTTCTAAAGGAAACAAAAGACCAAGAACTAAAACAATGAAAATCATGAAAGTTCAACTTTAAAAAATATCTCTCCCCCTTTATAAAAGACTAAATGAAATTATGCAAGTAAGCAAAACAAGACCTTTTGCATAGAGAAAAATATGATAACATAATAATTAATTAACACAAAAGTAGCCACATTTACAATGCGTGTAACAAATAGCAAGGAAATAAATAATAAAAAGAATTAAGCAAACTCAAATTTTTCTCCCCCTTTTGGTAAAATAAAAAAGAATTAAAGAAACATGAATTGAGAAAAATAAGGTTGCATTAATAAAAAGATAGGAGTACAATGATATTTAAAATATCAATTGTAAACAAGACATAAACATATAGCCCTTGGCTCTTAAACTGAAAGAAAACAGAAAATAAACCAAATATAAACTAACATAAAATTGACTTAAATATAAACTAGCAGCTCAAATCTCAGAAACGAAAAACATACTGAAAATAAACCAAACAGATACTGACGAGCGAACAAAGAAAAAAGACATAAAAAAGCTAGTTTTGAGGAGAAGATGGAGGAGGATGATTGAAAATAAAGTTTTAAAAAAATGTTAAGATCAAAATCAAGGCAATTTGATAAACCCAACATGATTTCACATGAAAACAAGTCCAATCATCAATTCATTAATTTAAACAAATAATTAAGACAAACTAGAACCATCAATCATGCCTAGTTCATGTTTAATGAAGTTCAACCTCTCTTCATTGAGAGGCTTGGTGAAGATATCTGCAAGTTAATTATATGTATCACCAAATTCAAGTGCAATATTGCCATTTTGAACATGATCACGCAAGAAATGATGTCTAACATCTATATGCTTGGTTCTAGATTGCTGAATGGTGTTTTTGTTAAGGTTTATAGCACCTGTATTATCACATTTAATTGGAATGTGATCAAGTTTAATGCCATAGTCCATTAATTGTTGTTTTTTCCATAATACTTGTGAACAACTCAAACTTGCAACAATATATTCTGCTTCTGCAGTGGACAAGGCAATCGAAACTTGTTTCTTACTAAACCAAGAAAATAAACATTATCCTAAAACTTGAGAATTTTTGGAAGTTCTTTTTCTATCTAATAAACTATCAGCAAAGTCTACATCGGAATAACTAATCAAGTCAAAGGATGAACTCCTAGGATACCAAAGTCCTAAATGAAAACTTCCACTTAAATACTTGAAAATTCTTTTGATTGCATTCAAGTGGGACTCCCTAGGACTAGATTAAAAATGAGCACACAAGCAAGTAGCAAACATGATATCGGGTGTACTAGCAGTTGAATAAAGAAGGGAGCAGATCATACCTCTAAATCGCTTTTCATCAACCGACTTGCCATTCTCATCCTTGTTGAGTTTGGTTGTGGTACTCATTGGAGTTTTTCTTGATTTAACTCCATCCATGCCAAACTTCTTGAGAATGTCTCTAGCATACTTGGTTTGATTGATGAAAATCCTATCTTTGCATTACTTGATTTGTAATTTGAGGAAAAATTTAATTTCACCCATCATACTCATCTCAAATTCTTCTTGCATCAACTTAGAGAATTCCTTACACAAGCAATGGTTAGTAGCACCGAAAATAATATCATCCATATAGATTTGAACAATTAATAAATCATGCTTGGATTTATTTATAAAAAGAGTTGTATCAACCTTTCCTTTAAAGAAACCTTTCTATAATAAGAAGTTGCTCAACCTTTCATACCAAGCTCTTGGAGCTTGTTTTAATCCATATAATGCTTTTAAAAGTTTAAAAACATGATTTGGAAATTCAAAATTTTAAAAACCCGGAGGTTGCTCAACTTAAACCTCTTCTTCAATAAAACCATTTAAAAATGCACTTTTAACTTCCATTTGATATAATTTAAAATTCATGAATGAAGCAAATGTAAGTAGCATTCTAATAGCTTCTAACCTTGCAACGGGGGCAAAGGTTTCATTATAATTAATGCATTCTTCTTGATTATAACCTTTAGCTACTAGTCTTGCTTTGTTCCTAGTTATGATACCTTGTTCATTCATCTTATTTGTAAACACCCATTTGGCGCCTATAATAGGATGATGTTTCGGTCGAGGAACCAAAGTCCAAACTTTGTTTCTCTCAAATTGATTCAACTCTTCTTGCATAGCAAGGACCCAAAATTTATCACACAAAGCATCATCAATATTTTTTGGTTCAATTTGAGAAATGAAGGCTAAATTAACAATGGACTTAAGTTTAGACTTTGTTATTACCCCTTGTGTAGTATCACCGATGATGAGATCTTGAGGATGTGCTTCCTTGAATTGCCAATCCTTTAGAAGATCATCCTTAAAGATAGATTGAGGTACCTCCTCACTTTCTTCTTTGTTTGGACCTTCAAGTTCCAAAGGATTGCTAGCATTTTCTTCTTGAGCATTTGTATCCACAAGTTCACCTACAACATCATCAATACAACAAAAATCCTTTCTAGGATTAAGTGGATTAGATTCATCAAATACAATATGCATGGACTCTTCAACTACAAGAGTTCTTTTATTAAATACTCTATATGCTTTGCTAGAGGTAGAATAGCCTTGAAAAATTCCTTCATCGACTTTAGAGTCAAATTTTCCAAGATTATCCTTGGTGTTTAATATAAAGCACTTGCATCAAAATACTTTTAGATTTGAGATTTTAAGTTTTCTATTGTTCCAAAGCTCATAAGATGTTTTGTTTAAAATTGATCTTTTTAAAACTCAATTTGAAATGTAATAAGATGTGTTAACTGCTTCTGCCCAAAAGTATAATGGCAAATTATACTCATGAAGCATTGTTCTAACAACTACCCCATTTTGTTAAGGAGTTCTAGGAGATGAAAATGTATGATAAATATCATTTTCATTACAAAAGATTTTGAAAAATTCATTTTCAAATTCGGTTCCATGATCACTTCTAATTGAGGAAATACAAAAATCTTTTTCTTTTTGAACTCTTTTTGAAAATTTTTAAAAAGCTTTAAAAGTATCATTCTTATGAGCAAGGAAACACACCCAAGTAAATCTAGAGTAGTCATCAACTAATACATATGCATAGTGCATTCTACCGAGACTAGCAACTCTAGTTGGACTAAACAAATCCATATGTATAAGTTCAAATGGCCTAAAGGTTGACACAACATTTTTGAGCTTAAATGAAGACTTGGATTGTTTTTCCTTTTGATAAGCATCACAAAGTTTATCCTTAGTGAATTCAAGTTTCGGTAGACCAATCATAACCTCATGTTTATAAAGATCATTTAATAGCTCAAAATTTGCATGTCCTAACCTTCTATGCCATGTCCATATGTCATGGGAAATTTCCATCAAGCATTTAATATCCTTGTTATCAATTTTATTTAAATCAATAACATAGACATTATCAACTCTTTCACCACTAGAAATTACTTTGTCTTCATCAAGGCTACTAACAAAGCAATTTTTAGGATAGAAAGTGACTTTATTTCCTATATCACATAATTGACTTATACTTAATAAATTATGTTTAAGACCATCAACAAGCAATACATGATGTGTAGATAAGCATTAAGAGTTACTGATTTGTCCAATGCCAATAATCTTTCCTTTTGTATTATCCCCGAAGGTAACATGTCCCTCCATCCTTAGTATCAAGCTTGTTGAATTGCTCTTTGTCTCCAATCATGTGTCTTGAACATCCACTATCAAGATACCATTTACTTTTTTTTCTTGTGGACTTCAAATATACCTACAAGACATAATTTACACATTCTTTTGAACCCAAACCTTTCTTGGCCTAGGTTGGTTAGTCTCAAGGAAATCCAAAGGAATAAAGTTTAAGTGCAATCTTCTATAGAAGCACACATTACTAGAGTGACCTTTGGTCATGCAATAAAAACATTCAACATTGGCAAATTTATTTCTCATAGGATGATATGCTTTCCTAGTGAGTGAAACATGCCTTGTGTATTGTGGTGGTAAATTCTTTCTATAACTCTTTTGAGTCATAGTGTGAGACATACATTAGCAATGGTAATGTGTATTTTGATAGGTTTGTGCAACATTTTTATGTGCATTGTGATGTGTAACTTGCTTAGGAGTGTTGTGTCTAGTGTACATGTAGGCATGTTTGGGTTGAGGTGCTCTTGTTTGAGCGTTACCTCTTTGTATCAATGGGGCTTGAGTCTTATGAGACTTTCCTTTATTATTTGACAATTTTGACCTCTTAGCTTTGAAAGCTTGAGTCTCATTTTTTGAGGTAGATGTCGTCGAATTATGTGCTTTAACAAAATTGATATGTGATAATGATGAGGAATCCATTCCATTTGTATATCCAATTCCATGAATATCTCTATGGGGTTTTTGAGAGTCAAGAATATTACTTAAAGTTTCTTTTCCTTTCATGAGTTTAGAAATAAAATTCTTTAACTCTAAGACTTCCTTAGAAAGCTTTTGATTTTCATCATTTGCTTTCTTGAATTGGTCCTTCAAGGAATTTGAGTTTTTCAAACCATTATCAAGTTCATCATTTGATTCAACTAATTTAGAAAATTTGATTTAAAAATTTTTGAATTCCTTGGTTAAACTAGTTAACTTATGTTTATAATACTTCTTCTTAGTAAGTAAGCTTTTGCATTTAACCATAAGTTTACTAGCAATAAAGCTCTCATCATCATCATCATCATCATCATCATCATCATCATTCTCATAATCATATTCACAATCACTAGAGGATTTAGAAATAGATGGTACCTATTTTTCATCTTTAAGAGCCATGAACCAAAGGTTGGCCACTTCTTGTTATTCCTCTTCCATTTCGGATTCAGAGGAGTCATCCCCAGTAGCTTTGAAGGCCTTCTTCCTATCCTTTCCTCCTTTATTCTTGAAATTGATTTTGGGGCACTCACTTCGGATGTGACCCAATTTCTTGCATTCATAGTAAGTAACTTCTTTGGTTTTCTTCTTACCTTCTCCTTCATACTTCTTGTTGAAGTCTTTTGTCCTTGAGGTATGTTGTTTTCTCAAGAACTTCTTGAAGTTTCTAGTGAGCATAGCAATCTCACTATCTTCATCACTACAATCTTCAAGGTTTTCTTCTTCACTATCATTTTATGAAGCTTTCAGTGCAATACTTTTCTTGTTCTCTTCCTTCTCTTCTTACTCTTCACCTCTTTGCTTTCCTATAAGCTCATGAGTGAGAAGCTTTCCAATGGGCACGTCGGTTGAAAGAGTAGCAAGATCTTGAGCTTCCTCAATTGAAGTGACTCGAGATTCCCAATCCTTCTTAGGTAGGATTCTTAGAATCTTATTGTTTACTTCTTCTTTGGTGAAATTTTTACCAAGTTTCTTGAGGGTGGTGATAAGAGCATTAAGGCTATTTCTCATTTTAGTGATTGATTCTTGAGGCTTCATCTTAAAGAGTTCATACTCATACATGTAGAGTTGAACCTTCTTACTTCTTACTTGAACATTACCTTCATAATGATTTTCCAAGGTTTCCTGCATTTTCTTGGTAGAAGTGCAATATTGAAGTTTGCCTCCTTCTTCTCTTGACATAAAAGAGACTAGAGTAATCATGGCCTTTTTTTTGTGATGTACTTCTTGTTAAATGGCATTCCAATCATCTCTATTAATCTTAGTTACCACACTATCAATTGTAGCTTTGGGTGGTTCCTAACCTTTTCAAACAATATCCTAAAGTTTGATAGAATCATAATCTAGATAGAGCTCCATTTTGAACTTCCAATGAGGATAATCACTACAATCAAAGAATGGTCTAACAGAAGAAATATTTTCATATTCACTCCCCATGATCTTGTATTCTAGCAATAAAGTACCTAAAATTCAAGCTCTAATACCAAATGAAAATGCCCTAGAGGGAGGGAGGGGTGAATAGGGCTATTGAACAAAAATCAAAACTTAGAACAAATAAACAAAAATGAAAGAGTGTTGAGAAGGAAGAATGATGAACACAAGAACTTAAGAAGTTTGGATTCTCAACAATCCTACGTCTCCACCTAACTTATCCTTAAGTTATGATTTTGAATCACCATAATCTATTCCCCTAGATTGATTTTTACAATTTGAGTTTTAGGCTCAAACCTTACACAAGTGTTTTCAAAGATCATACTAAAACCAAATTCCCAAGTGTTTTAATGGCTAAACACTTAAACCAATTCCTTTAGAATAGAACCTTACTTCCCTTTTCTTAATTCCCAGAAAATAGAAGAACAATAATTTCTATTCTAATCACTCACCAACTCCCACAAGAGTTACACAAAGATAAAAAGAATTTTGAAAGAATTTAGAGCTTTAATTGAATGCGTGAGAATGTATAAATGATAAACAAGTTTTCTTAACTTCTAAATGATCTTTAGGGGTTGAATTTAAAGTTGAGAAATTCAATTATAGCTGTTAGAAACAATAATTTCATTTGAATGAAAGTTGGACTTTTGAGCTGTTATTTCTCTAGTACTGGTTGGGATTACATCAATCCCAGAGGGATATTAAAAAATATATCTGTTATAGCTATTGAATTTGAGCTAGTCCCAATCGTGAATAGACTAATCCTGGTCATAACATTGGCTCAGGATATGTTCTGAAATTTTTCTTCAATTTGGTACAATTTTGGTCCCGGTCAAGACTTGTATGGTCCTGGTAGGGATCATGACTTTTAGCCATTGAAGAATATTGAATCAGCCTAAACTTTCTTCATTAAGGTTGTAGATATTTGTCTTATATTTCCATATCACTTTGAATCACCTGATTTGGACTTCTGTAGCTTAAGATATTGTTGAAATACTTAGAGCTGCTCAAATCAAAATTAAAGCTGCATGTGTTGATTTTAACTGAAGATTTGCAGACCCAAATGAACTTGTATTTTGACAAGTAAGCATAATTCAGAAAGCTTAAGATGTATAATTAAAATTTCAAGAACATCATTTTCTCATTATAATGCTCTAAGGATGTCAAAAACATTCTTGAATCTCAGTTCGAATTTTTTGATAATTCTTCACTTTGACTTTCCAATTGAGTCTTAACTTATACACACTTAAACAAACAAGGTTAAATATGTAAAATTAAGTTTTCTAAGATCAAAATAAAGATTGATCATTGTTAAGGCCAACATATATATATATATATATATATATAATTGGGTTGTTTTAGGGTTAATTGGTGGTTGGTTTGATTGTTGGCAAAAATGGGTTGATTAAGTGGATTTTAAATATTTATTATATATTATAAAGGTTCACAATTTTTGAATAGATGTTGGTTGTTTGAGTTAATTTGGGTATTGGTTGTCTAGTTGGTAAGGAAGAAGATTAAGTAAGTGGAATTTGGTGGAAGTTGATTGGTTAAATGGATAATAGATAATTATTAATATGTATATTATATATGAAGGTTGAAGTTGATATGAGTTGATTTGGGTTGATAATGGCTGATGGTTGTTTATTAATTGTTTCATAGTTATTTTGTAGTTGTTTGAGTGGCTTTGTTGATTGGTGGATTGCTTTGAATTGTTTTTGGTTGGTTTAAATGTGGTTAAGGGAGTACAAGTGCAGTTGGTCGTTTTAGGGTTGTCTATGGTCGTTTTCTAGTTGTTCTGTCATCATTTGGAGGTTGCTTTGTAGTCGTTTTTGAATTGTTGAAGGCTTGGTTTAGGAAGGTTGCTTGAGGTTGTTTGAGGTTGCTTTGTGGTTGTTGCGGTGTCATTTTGGGGTTGTTTGTGACTAGTTGCAAGTAGTTGTTTTTGGTTGATTAACGTTGCCAAGTCAACTTAAGTTAGTCAATTGACTTTGGTTGTCTTGGGTTGCTCATGGGTTATTTTTGGTTGCTAGAAATGGACATGTGGGTATATATATTTACAGATATTGGGCTGCCATGGGAGAAGAGTGGTGTGTGGTGGCAAATATCCAGATTGGTCCCTACATGTTTCTTCTTCTTTCTCTTCTCCATTCACTATTCAAATGAGCTCCGATTGATCTAAAATTTGGTACCCAACCATTTCTCGACATCCTCTACATGATGGTGGCATCCATTTGAGCAGATTCAGTCTGGAGAATTTTAAATTTTTATTTTAAAATTTAGCCTAAAGTTGTTGAAGTTGTAACTCTCCACTCGTTACTAATCAGTTAAGGCCACTATTTTTACTTCATTCCCCACTATCTCAAGAGTTTATAGACACTAGTCTTGCATCCAATCTCTGACTTTAGAATATTTGGTGAATTCTTAGGTAATTTTTCTTTTATTTTTAGATCTCCTTATTCTATGAGTATTTTGGGTTGTTTGAGACTTTAAAAATGTTCTATAAATTGTGGGGAACATTTTGATATAAATAGTTGAATCTGATATTGTATTTTCTGATGAGAATCTAGCGGGTACTACACAGATTTCGGTGATGAACAGTAACTAGCCCAGAAAAATTATGAGTTATTTTTAATAAATAGTATTAAATGTGGTGATTATTTCTTGTAACTGGATTGAAGTCCAATTCCTTGCAGATTTTGAAATAAAAATCCTGAAGTGAATATGGGGGAAATTATATATTTCTATATATATATTAGTTTAATTCATTTAAGCATAAAAAATAGTCATTTTAGTGCTTTTAAAGTTATTTTGATCAATTCTTAATTTTTATAATTTTCCCAAACTCTTTTGAGAATTTATTTAAAGTTATTTATTAAATAAATAAATATTATTTATCTAGAGAGTTCGGAAGCAAGAGGTGTAGAGTAAGGACAGCTGAAGACGCTTCAGCCAGCATGCTCCACCTTTGAGTTGATTTTATGAAATGTTTATTGAGAATATTTAAATTAGAATTTTCATGTGGTTAATATAATATTTAAGCTGATTATCTGAATTTATTTATGATTATATATCTTACCACATGCATAATTTATTTATTTTATCACCATGAATAATTCTTGGAAAGATGTTTTGGTTGGATTTATGGTATTTCATTTTATTTGTATATGATTTAAATTTAATTTGGACAAAATGGTAGAATGTGTTACCTAGTGGGTGTCACTAGGACCACATGCGCACTTTTTGAGATCTCAAAATATAGAAAGATGTGAATTAGCTTGGTTGAGGTTGTTCTCTTAGGCCAAAATAAAGATATAACTCGGTTAAAATTGATCTCTCAAGACATCTAAAATTGGATTAAATGAATGCATTGCGTCCATAACTCGGTTGAGATTGACCTCTCGGGACTGCAGTCAGCTGGAATTAAAGGAGCCTGAAGCCTATTAGAGTTGAGGTTTAGGGTTCTACCATGTTTTCCACTAAAGATTTTAAACTATGTGATTTCATACGAGAATTTCATATTAAGGTGACTTGTGAATTTTTGGAAAGGATTTTTATATAAATATAATTTGAGTAAAGTAAAGGATTTTAAATATTTATATTACTTTATTTACAAAGGTTTTTAAATAACTATATTTAAAACTAGCATGCATTTTATAAAATTGATTCATTTAGTGAGGTCTAATTCCCCTCAATTTATTTTTCCAGTATCTCGTAGTCAGACTGATTCTAGCTATCGCCTGGATTTCTTCTTCTCCGCTATCTTATGTAGGTTTATTTAATATTTGTATTGCATATTAAATTCTAGAACATCGCAGTATTAATAGATGCTTTTATGTAACTTATATTATAGATTTTATTATAATGGTGATATATGTATTTTATGGGGATTATTGGAGTATTTGTGGAATATTGTTGATTGATTATATTTTGGAAGTGTTATTTATATTTTCCACAAGTTTTGGTTTTATCCTGGAACATAAGAAACTCTGCCATATTTTCTTTAAAATTTTAATAGTTGACTATTTTTATTTGCGAAAAATTTCTAAGGCTTATTACGGGTTTTGAAAGTTACATGCTTTCCCATTCTCTAGTGTCGGTCACGTGTCCTTTGGATTCAGGTCGTGACAAGTTTCAAAATCAATTACTTATTATATACACACATAAGCTTACTTATTCTATGATGGCACTCCAATGAGTGCATGTATTTATGTATGTTTAGTATATGTGCATTTTAAAAATTTGTCAAAATTTTTAATGATGTGTTTTTAAAAAATTTTCTCAAAATTATTACTTTCACGAGTTTAAAGTAAGTTTCAATTAGTTTTATACCAATTGGAGGTGTATGGAAGGAGAAATATCAAAATTGATTCGTCATGGACAAGCTGTGCATAAAGTTGCACAATAAAAAATATGGCTCTAAAGGACCATTCAAACAATAGATTTAGGGTTTTTTTTTTTGTTAAAGTTGTAGAGGACATTTCAAAGTTTCTATAAAGCCAAAAACACTTCATTTGGCGTTTTTAGAACTGTATATATGGCTTTCAAAAGTTTACTATTCACATTAATCCCATTAAGGTGCCTGCTCAGTGTATTGAGGCGCCTCCTTAGCACTGAGGCACTACCTTAATGTACTGAGGAATTAAGGTGTCACCTAATAGTTGAGGTGACTGGATTTTGTACAAAGGCATCGCCTTTATACTCTAAGTGTCTAATTTCAGATTTGATACATTATTCTGCATTTTTAGGCTATTTTACAACCAATTTTTGCACCAAAATCTTAGTAACATGCTTTTATCTATGTTACACACATCCACATGTGTTTGCTCACTTATTTTAATCCATTTAATAACCCAAAATCAACCAAATTTAATATTTTGTAGCATAGTTCTAATAGAGCACAAAATATAAATCAGAGCTGAATTGACAAAATTTTGCTAAGAATTTGAATTTAACAAGGAGAAAACCATATGATCAATAGGGTTTAAGATTTTTAGCACAAAGTACAATATCATCAATAGAAGTTTAATTGAACAATAAGCTAAAAATCAACAACCGTTCCAAGATAGTTCAAGAAAACATTCATTAAGAATTTGAAAGATGGGAAATTAGGATCTCACTCACAATTCCATCAAAAATAAAGCCTTAACACATATTTTGATCTCCTTTTGAATAATCCACTTGATTTTCTATGAATTAAAAACAAACACCATAACATCATGTCTATGAATTCAGAATATACGGATGCATGTTTGAGCTTACGCTAATTTAGCTACATGTATGGTTAGATCTTACCTTAATTTCAACTTAACTAATTAATCTTCAACAATTTTGAACTCCTCCTTCCTCATTTTTCTTCTTCTCCTTTTTTTTTCTTTTCTTCCACTGTGCTTCTTCTTCTTGCAGAATACATTATGCTTCCTCTTTTTTTTTTTTCCAACGTTATGCTTAGGTGCAAGTGTCCTAAACATTCAAGTTCTTTGCCATAATCTAATTGAAGGACACCTCACTCCCTAATTTCATTATTGAAGCCCTAAAATTTATCACACTTCACTCTTAAGTCCTTCATTCATTTAATTAAACTCTTCTTTTATTAAATACTCTTTTCTTGATAAATTTTATTTTATTAATCATTTATTATTGGTCATGGGTGTGGCATAAATAATTAAAGAAGATTTAAAAATAAATTTAAATAAATCTTTCCCCATCAAACCTAATTAGCTCTTAAAAATATTGTTTCTTTGAACATAAAGAGATAAAGAAGTCACCGTAATTACCAAAATAAAAAAAAAAAACTTTTATTATAAGTCAAACCCACTCTGCTAACTAGTGAGTAGATGCCTCGCTGAATAGCTAGCTAAAGCTTGCTAAAATACTATAATATAATTTCATAATGCATATACTAAATATAGGTATAATTATATAAAACTGCAAACTTTAAATCTGAGATATACTTTAGGTTCTGCTTAATGGTTACATACCAAGTTTTTCATTATCATTATTGTTCCTAACACTATAGACAAATAGTGAAACAACTCTACTAAATTAGTATTGCCTTCCAAAAGATCAATAAAAATTTAAATGAGAGAGGTGAGTATAGAATGACACTCGAGGATTGTTAAGCTTGTATGAAGTGACAACTAACTTCACTGGCACTATTATTAGATGGTCACACCCTTAACTTGCCTAACTAGAACGTTGATATTGCAAATTATTACTTCTGACCTAAGATAAATATTTGCACTATTGAAAATTATTTTATTTTAACGTTTAAATTGAATCTTCCATTGGACTCTTACATATTTATATTAATTTAAGGAAAAAGGTGCATTTAGCCCCTTCATATTTAGTCCAAAGTTTAAATAGGCAATAGAAAGTTTTTTTAGGTATATTTAAATAAAATTTAAATCGATGGAGTAAAATGAATAATGAAGACGGTTCCATGATTTACTAAAGTTGATTATTTTGAATCTCTTAAAAATTAAAATAATAAATAAAATAAAAATTTGAAATAATGACTATATTTGTGCTTATTTATTTGTTACATTTCGTGGTTAAATCAAGAATTTCTCGTTGATATCTGACAATCGGAGCGGTCATGGGTCTAGAACATAATAATACCCAATACTACATATATGGGATAATATTTAATTAATAATAAAAAATATTAAAAAAAGTTTCTATTAAAAAAAGTATACTTTCAACAACAATCAATACTAACTTAATTATATAGAAATAATCAAAATTAATAACTTGAATGTAAATAAGTACTATTTATAATTTTATTAATTTATCATATTATTTTATTCTTGTATTCAACTTATATTACTAAAATTTTATTAAAAAATAGTTCTATTTCTTTATGAATTTAATTTTCAAATATTAATTTTTTATTTTTTAATTGTATTAACGTTTCAAGTGTTTATATATAGTAAAAAAAATTTTTAATGGTGAATTTAATTTTAAATTTTCTATTAACTTTTTTTTAATAAAATGATTTTATACAACATAAAAAAATTTAATGGTGAATTTAATTTTAAGTTTCTATTAATTTTTTTAATAAAATGATAGAATATAAAAGTAATTAAAAGAAATATTTTACAAATATTAATTAAGTAGATAAAAATATAATTTTTGATTGAAGAGTACTAAAATCATTGTATCTAATATAAAGATTTAAATAAAGTGCATTTATAAATGGATGGAGTGCAAAACTTTCTACCCATAAATTTAATATAATTAGTGAAAGAAATTACTATTTTTAAGCTTGTATTAATGAACCATACCCAGTATGGTTCATTAACACAAGCTTAAAACTAGTAATTTCTTTGTTTTATTACAATTATAATAGTCCATAAGTCAGTAATTTATCTAAATCTGAGCGGTACCATCACACTCCCTAATTGATGGACCATATATGTTTAGGAATGAATTCTCAAAGGATTTAAGGATTGAGAGTAGGTCTCAAAACTTCCTACCATTACCATAGCCACACCGGCCCATCCACCGGATGAGGCAAACTAGAAATTTCAATTATTACAACATAATTTCGAAAAAATTCCTACCATATTTCCTATTCTTTTTTCACTTTCCATATATTATGGTTTTTTGAAAATAAACGAAAATTAGTTGTTAATTTGTATTTGTAAGCACCCAATTTCGGGATAATTAGAGTATGGATGTGACAGAGGATCCGATGATGAAAATAGACTGTAAAATTAGATTTATTGGTTTTAAACTAAATTGAAAATTATTTTTTATGATTAATTTTTTTTATATTTAAAATAGATTTAAAAAAAATTAATTAAGTTTTTTTTTTTTTAAAAAAAAGGGAGATGAATGGGCTGTTAGGCCCATTCATCAAAAAATTTGTAGGAAGATGGCATGGCCATCTTCCGTTTTTTTCAAGCTTTAACATTTTTTTTAAACAGATTTCTGATCGGAAATCTGTATTTCCGATCGGAAATACAGATTTTAGACCGAAAATCTGTATTTCCTGTCGAAAATTGAACCGACCCCGTTTTTTTTAATTAATTAATTTATTTATTTATCATTTATTATTAGATTTTGATTAGGTTATTTTGATAAATATTTTTATTTTATTAGATAAATGTGTAGATAAAATTTATTTATTTAATTTTTTTTTTTAGATAAATAATAAAATAATTTATTTGATTTTTATCCTGTAACTAATTTAGGGTTACAGGATGGTCTCTTATAAATACATGATTTTCTTTTCACGTAAGGATGAGGTTTTTTTCTTTTCTTTTTCTCTCCACCTCTTTATGATTTTTAGCCGTTAACCAAAACACACACCCACTTTTCTTAATTTTTTACGTACTTTTTTCAAGTTTTAGCCGTAAATCAGATCCAAATAAATCAAAATCACAGACAAACACAACTAAAGCCACAGGCTTTCATTAATGGTGATCACCTTCTGAGTGGAATCAATACTGCATCCATCAAATAAGTTCTTTCTATTCTTTCTTTTTTTATTTATTTGATTTTTTTATTCTATTTAATTTTAATTTTATTTGATTTTATTTTTATTTTTATTTACTAATCTGTATTTCTTTTGTGTGTTTATGATTTTGGATGGGTGGTTTGAATCCGTGGTGGTGAACAAGATCCATGAAGATCCATGGAATGCCATGGATTAGCTTCTGTATTCAAATATATTTTAGGTTATTTTATTCATCTTGTAGATCTATTTTGTATTTTGTTTTGTTTTATTTTTAGTTGTAGTTAATTTTATTATTCAGTAGATTATTGTAATAGCCCCAATAGTGGGAATAGTAAAATTATACGTGTGTGTTTCTTAATTGGTTAGCAATTAGGATTTCACTTGGTAATTCAGTTAAAATTAATGTGGCTTTAGATTAATTTAGGTTGCATGTAATTAAAATTAGTGTTAGAGAAAAATCACGTAATGTTTGTTTTTTTATCTATTATTTTATTTTTATTTTTTTTGGGCTTATTTTTTTAATTTTATTTGTTTTGGGCTTCAAGCCCACATGTAGATCTAATTCATTTAATCAGTAGGCCTTTAAAATTAAATTTAGGTTTAATTAATTAATTAATTTAGATTTTATGTTTAATTAATTAATTTAGGCCCATTAGGTTAATTTAGGTTTTAGGCCCATTTTTAGTTAAATAAAATTAACTTAGACTTAGCCCATTAATAAAACTTCTTCCATAATTTATAAACTTAGGCTCACTTTCTTTAGAATTGAAATAATTAGAATTAAACCCACTAATTAATTTCATTTTTCTTTAAAATTTAATAGACTTAGGCCCACCATTAGAATTAAAAACAATAGATTTAGGTTCACTAATTAATAAAAATGTAGGCCCAGTTTAGTTGCATTTTCATTTATAAAATATGTAGATTTAGTTAACTTAAAATAAAATTAAAATATAATTTAGATTTAGGGACATCATACTTTGAATACATTTTTTGTGTGCTTTTTCATTGATTGGTTGCCTTAGGGTTAGATGGATGTTTAAATTAGAGTTTAATGAAATTGTATGTAATTAGGGAATAATATAATAACTAATAAAATAAATCTAAATGAATACAAGACTAAAAGAAGTTGGTATTCCGTATCCAGAACTCCTGGTTATGGTGCTAGCTTGTATTAGAGAATCGAGTTACCATCACTTTCGATTTGTCCCAGTTTTTACCCTGGGTGGCGACTCCCCATCTCCACACCATGTCTTTGTGACAATGGTTAGTGTGTTCCCTAGAGCCCTGAGCTCAAACAGTGTCGCGGTTGAAATAAACTTGGACGCGCGCTAAACCCCGCCGTCTACAACCACCACGGATTCAAATCACCATCCAAAATCATAAACACAGAAAAAATAAATAAAGATTAGTAAATAAAGAATAAAAATCAAATCAAAATTAAATAAAATAAAAATAATCAAATGAATAAAAAAGAAAAAGGAATAGAAAAAGAACTAGTTTGATGATGCAGTATTGATTCCCCTCAGAAGGTGATCACCATTAATGAAAGTCTGTGGCTTTTGTTGTGTTTGTCTGTGATTTTGATTTATTTGGATCTGATTCACGGCTAAAACTTGAAAAAA
>CATIWM010241352.1:0-34350 GCA_949671775.1 Mallotus repandus
GTAGTATTTTTGTTTATATATATATATATATATATATATATATATATATATTCCTAGTTTAATTAGGTATGCTTATATTTTACCTTATATAAATCAAATTAGATAACATAATTTTATAAGTCTTACTAAATTAAATTTAATAGGTAAAAATTAAAATCAAAATACATAAATTATATAAAATAATTAATTATGAAAATATTAACATCAAAATATTAAAAGATTATTGTTTTTAAATAGAAAATAGAAAATCCATAAAGGATATAATAAATTATTATATTATAACTTTATTAAGTTTGTAAAATTATATTCATTTCAACAAAAAAGTTAGTAAAATTATATTATTAGTTAAATAAAAATTATTGAAAGAGTGTTGTATAATTGTTCAAATAGAAAATTTATTAAAATTTTAATAACTCACTTTGTGATAATGTAACACTATCAAGACTGAAAAATTAGATTAACACATAAATAAAATAATACTCATATTATTTTTAAAACATTTATTAAATTAAAGTTTATTAAGTAAATAATTAAAATTAAATTAATTAAATTTTTTTATTTTATTTGTATATGTAATCATATATTAAAAAATAGAGCGTATAATTTATTTATCAATAGTATTTCTGGAAGAAAAGTAATAAAATTATCATTTTTAGATATTTTTATAAAATTTAATAAAAAAAGTGTTGAAATTAAATTAATTAATATTTATCATTTATTTATTAGTTGAAATAAAAAATTACATTAAATAACTTTTTGAGTGAATAAAAATATTAATATTAAAGATATTGAAGAAATAAAGGAAAGTACCTGTTTAATAATTTATTTATGATTATAAGTTTAAAATTTTTTTGTTTAATTGTGAAACACATGGCTGTTTAACTAATATATGAAAAAAAGAGACGTTACAAAGTTTGAAAAAATTTAAAAAAATAATAAAAGTGATTGGTTGAGAATTAAATTGTGGCTGAATTATATAAACTTTCGTGTTTTCCAATTAGAAAATAATATAAATTAGATTTTCAAATTCTATTAAAAATTTTGAAAACAAGAAAACAGTTTTCTTTGAAAAAGTTTAAAAAATTGTAGCATTTGAACATAAAATTCTGTTTTCATTTTTCATGAAATTCTTTTTAAAAAACACCTTTTCTTTTCCACAAGTAAACAACCTTTAATATTCTCTTAAAAAGTTTAAATTAAAAATAATGTAAAATGTTGAATTTTTTATAATTATTTAAAATTCTTACTTTTTTTTCTTGAGAATAAAATTCTTACATATTTACTTTTACGATTAATGGGATTAAAATTGGATTAAAAATGTTCTTTAACAGCAAGAGGAAAACACCCAGTCAGATAGAAACAATGGTTCTCTTTTATCCAGGTTTACGCGGGAACGGGAGCTTTTAAGGAAGGCTCTAGAAGACCAAAACTTAGCAGATAAAGAGATCCAACGGTCCAAAATCAACTAAGATCAAAAACAAAAGAGAGAGAAAGCGCATTCTAGATTCTTCTTGCGCAAACGAGCCTACTATAGAAGGATTCAATCTCGACCGTCCAACACTAGGCAGGCAATCATATATAAAAGGGCACCCTTACCAATATTCGTTGCGTGTCCAAAGCTTTCCATTTCCATCTTACGTAAAGATTTGGGGCTTGTGAGTTGTGTTTTCTCTGTGTTGAACTCGGTGAAGAAGAAGAGGAGGAAAGATGTTCGGGAGAGCACCAAAGAAGAGTGATAATACAAAGTACTATGAAATATTGGGGGTGTCAAAAAATGCCTCTCTAGAGGATTTGAAGAAAGCTTACAAGAAAGCTGCTATGAAGAATCATCCTGATAAGGGAGGTGATCCTGAGAAGGTAAATCTTTTGTTTTTTTTTCTTTTTAGAAATTAATTGTCCTGTTCCTCAAAAACCAATTTTATTTAAGACCAATTTTATTTAAGGCTTGCAGTTTTAAAATTTTTAGTTTTGAATGTCAATTTAAGAAATAGATAAAAAAAACCCATATGTAATGGGGAGTTTGATGGATTATTGCTAAAAGAAGATTTTGAGTCTTAAAGTTCTGTTGGAGCCGCTTAGTATTGTAGATGACTGATGTTTTCTTGATTTGATTTCTATATTTTTGTAATTGGACACCAATATTTTGATGTCTATTTTTTTTCCCTTTTTTGGCTGTTGAGAATGCATAATTAGGAGTAGTTTGGTTTTTAGCTATTGACGAGGTTACTTATTGGTACTTGCAGTTCAAAGAGCTAGCCCAGGCTTATGAGGTGTTGAGTGATCCTGAGAAGCGTGAAATCTATGATCAATATGGTGAGGATGCACTTAAGGAAGGAATGGGTGGCGGCGCTGGTGTTCACAACCCATTTGACATTTTTGAATCCTTCTTTGGTGGAAGTCCTTTTGGAGGTAGGGACATGTTGACTTCTTTGACGTGAAGTGGGTTATATTGTTATTTATGCTGCGTCACCTGCAATTTTAGTGGGCGCTAACGCTGCTTGATCATGTGTAGGTGGCAGTAGTCGCGGAAGGAGGAGGCAGAGACGGGGAGAAGATGTGGTTCATCCATTGAAAGTCTCCTTAGAGGATTTATACCTTGGTACTGCTAAGAAGCTCTCCCTTTCCCGCAATGTGATATGCTCAAAGTGTAATGGGTGAGTTGCTTAGTCATGTTTGTGCTGATACTCAATTGTTCCTTTTTAAAAAAAAAAAAAATTGTAACGATCTTTCTGACACTATGAGTCGTTACAATGCTTTGATGCAGCAAAGGTTCAAAATCTGGAGCTTCAATGCAATGTTCTGGTTGCCAGGGTACTGGTATGAAGGTCTCAATAAGGCAGCTTGGCCCATCAATGATTCAACAGATGCAGCATGCTTGCAATGAATGCAAGGGTACTGGTGAGTCTATTAATGAGAAGGACAGATGCACACAATGCAAGGGAGAGAAGGTTGTTCCAGAAAAGAAAGTGTTGGAAGTGATTGTAGAGAAGGGCATGCATCATGGGCAGAAAATTACATTCCCTGGTGAAGCTGATGAAGCAGTATGTTTCCAATGCTTCTTCAAGATCTCAACTCTGCTGTCGTGTTTTGATTATTTTTGAACTGAATTTAATTGGTTTCTTTGGTGTTTGGTGTTTTACAGCCGGATACGATTACTGGTGACATAGTTTTTGTCCTTCAGCAAAAGGATCATCCAAAATTCAAGAGAAAGGGAGATGATCTTGTTGTGGACCACAATCTGTCTCTTACAGAGGCTCTTTGTGGTTTCCAGTTTGTATTAACACACTTGGATGGCAGGCAGCTTCTTATTAAATCAAACCCTGGGGAAGTTGTGAAGCCTGGTGAGTAAAGTGAATAAACACATTTGATTTAGATCTATGTTTGACAAGATGTTTATTTGGATAATTAGTTGGTGCATTATGCAGACTCATTTAAGGCAATCAATGATGAGGGTATGCCAATCTATCAAAGGCCTTTCATGAAGGGGAAGCTATACTTACATTTCAATGTGGACTTCCCGGATTCTTTGACTCCGGATCAGGTTCAGGCACTTGAAGCAATTTTGCCTCCGAGGCTATCAAGTCAAATGACCGACATGGAGCTGGACGAGTGCGAGGAAACTACACTGCACGATGTTAATATGGAAGAGGAAATGAGAAGGAAGCAACAGCAAGCTCAGCAGGAAGCTTATGATGAAGATGAAGACATGCCTGGCGGTGCGCAGAGGGTCCAATGTGCCCAACAGTGATTGAGCTGAATCTAGCTGGATATTTTTCTGTAATGTAATTTTGGAAATAGAAAGGTGTACTCATTAATTTGTGGAACACCAATGATACGAAAAAGTTCGTGGGAATGACACTTCTCCTCTGTTGATATACTCATTAATATGGAGTATTTTGTTTTTGGGAGTAGCAATGTGCTTTATTAAAAATTAAAGATACTTTTAATTACTGTTAGGATTGCTATTTTATACAAATTAGTCCTTAATGTTTGAAACTACCACATTGTCTCTTTTCTATTTTGTGAAGTTATATTATTTACTTAATTCATTCACATAATAATTACCAAGTAAATAAATTATTTATTCTTTATAATAAATTATATTATTTGACCAAAAAAATTTTCAAATATATTTTCATTGTTAAACTAATTGTTTAACAAATATATGTCAAAAAAATTATCATCAACCAACTATAAAATGATGCTATTATTAAAAAATTTTAATAAAAAATTAAAATGCTAAATTTTATTTTTAATCTAATCAAAATTTTAATTAAATAACAATTAATTACCTCTATTTTAAAAATATTTTTCCTAATTATCAACTTAAACTATTTATATTGCATGAAAAATTAACCAAGTAGATTTTTTTAAATGTAAAATTTAATTTATATATGATTGGTTAGGTTAGATTATTTAATAAATAAATTATATTTATGAATAAAATTAATAATTTTAAATATTTTAATTTGTATATCTAATAATTGAAACTAACAATTTAAATAAAAAGAAAATTGATTTGATTAATTTTTTTTATTGCAATATAAATATTTTAAGTTATTATTTAAGTTGAGATCTTTTAAAACTAATTGTTGATTCCCGATTTTGACAGTCCCTCAAATTGGTCCAATGGTGAAAATTTATGCCAACAACACCGAGGATAACTCTATAAAAGGTTGTTTTTAGGGTACTGCTACAGACATTAACCTTGAATCAGACATTTGATTCTTTGAATAGGAAGTCCAAAAGATCAGATCATCCTTTAAAATGACCCAAAAGGGACTTTAACCTTAAAACCGGATCTTAGCTTTAGAACCGGGCCTTAGAATGTTGAACCGAAGTCTTCCAAGTTTGGTTTGACTTTTAAGAGCTGGAATCAAACCTAAATGCCTGAAAATCAGTAAGGGCCGAAAGATCCAAAAATCCTAAGTCTTGAATAATAATAATAATAATAATTATTATTATTAATCATTAGTTGGTTATTTTTTATATTTGATATTATTATTATTATTTTGATTATTTTTAAATTATTAATAATCAAAATAATTTGTGATAAAATAATAATTGTTCCCTATTATTTAACAAAATGACTATTCAAAAGCTATGAAGCACCGATACTTCAAATAGGGTGGAGTTTTCGTGTCAGACACTTTTCGAACACCGATACGGACCCGACTCTATTATTTTATTATTTTTTTCTTTTTAGGACAAGAGACTGACATAGTTGGGACACGGAATCGACACGGCTGGGACATGGAACCGACACAGCTAGACACTTTTAGAACACGGTGAGACACTTTTTTAGAATACTTTTTAGCTCTATTTTTTATATAATTTAATTTAATTAATAATTTTGATTAATAATTTAATTTAATTGGTCACTTTTTATATTTGCCTTGTATATGACAATTATAGATAATTAATTAAATTATTATATTAAGTGTTTAAATTTCATAAAATTTTTATTTTATCACACTAACTTTATTTTTTTAACAAATCATCTTTATATAATAGAAAATAATACATATTTTATATGGTATATATATATATAACATATTCCGCCTGTGTCGTGTCCTAAAATTTTAAAAATCACTATATCATCATATTTGTGTCGTGTCGTACCTGTGTCCGTGCTTCTTAGTTCAAAAGTTATATTAAAAATCTAAAGGGTACATATTTTATTGTCCAAAACATAATTTGAGAATTGTTGAAACTGTAAATGCAAAATTTATTGAAAATGGTGATGTTAGTGGGATAATTAAAATAAACTTATGAATATTTTCAACCAAAATTATTTTAATAACTGCTGATGATGATGTCGTTGATATTATTTTTAATTAAAATAATAAAAAAAATAATACATAATAATTATTATTTGAATTAAGGGACAATTATTATTTGCCTATGTGATTGTGACAAATGTTTACTTGGTCCAATTTAGATTAATTATTATTATTAAAGTAACTTTTGAATAGTTCTTTTGTTGTGTAATGTATACTTATCTTTTTTTTTATTGGTAGTATTGAATTATTTCAAAATGTTATTTATTGAAAATATATTTATTTATATATTGTGGAATTAAGGGCGGACTGTATAAAAAATGAAGAAAAATTAACTTAATTGAAGATTGTTTTAAATATATTTCCTTTTAGGATGTATTTTTGTGTTCATTTCTTGATACCTGATTTGTGCATTAACAACGCATTACCAACAAGATCCTTGATTTGCCAAATAAAATTCCTAAATCCTGTGACAAATGTCATGCATCCAAGTCACCTTAAACAGAATTAGCATATATACAAAAAACTTTAGCACAGCATTGCCCTAGAACTCATGAAGATCCACATCATACAGACTGCAGAATACTAGGGTTCAAACAACCGAAGTTAGAATGAGTATCAGTTTCTTATTACCATTTATCAACTCAATTGCTGTAAGCAAATGTGATTTTGTCCAAAGAATACATCTAACAGTATAACCTACTTGTGCACAGAGTGGGGAAAATAATACTTGAAATAAAGAAATTCTATTTCTTTCCCAAAATATAGTTCACAAAAATTCCTTCTTGTTTATACATTCGTTTTCCCTAGGAAATGAGTAGATTTAGCCAGCTAACTTCACATGTATATTCTCTTTCTTCATGTTTTGCAAGTATAACGTCAGTAAGAAAATAACCTCACAACCGAGTTCATTCTCCAGCAGGACCTTCCTCATTTTCAATATGTGAAGACACAGTAGTATCAGATGCAGTGTCATCAATATTTAACTGTGAGACTTCGCCCCCAAGGGAGGACGTCTCATCCTCACCACTAATTGAGGGTGCTGGGGATGCGTCTGGAGTAATGGTGCATGTACTCCCATTAGCAACCGATGGAGATGACTCTCCCTCTTCCATTGTCTTCTGCAGGCTCCAGTACATTATGCTAGCAGCCAAAGTCAGAATCATCTTCTGGTTAACCTGTATATTGATTCAAATAAAGTACTACATCAGTTTTCCACCTTTTTTAACAAGAGCACCATATTGCACACAGCTTAAGTAAGGGAAAGGGAAGGGAATAGGAGGAGGATTAATTTTTACCTAATTTGGCTATTAAAAATTTTTAGAGGAAGGAAATTGGAGGGGAATTATTCCCCCTCATTCCCCTTCTATAAGGTGAAAATAATTACACCCCAAATTGAAGTGTAAAAAGTTTCAACTCTTAAAATACATTGAAATTTTATTTCCTTTTCAAACATTTACCCTTCTTTCTCCTTTACCAATTATTTTTAAGTTACCAAACACAAAAAAATCTATAAATTTTCCCTTCCCCTTCATTCCCACATAGTGTTAATGTCACAGGTCCCTCTCTCTGCAAAAGTAAATTAACAATTGACAGAACGAAAGAAATGGAACCTCTCCAAGCTTGGGAAAGTGGAGCAGGTTATTCAGTTAATTCCTCAAAAACTGGTGCTATATTTTCCACAACCACACTAAGCTTGCCCAAGTCACAAATACAGCATGTCAAGGTGTCATTAGGAGCTCTACAGCTTTAATTGTAATATGAATTTATGAACCCATCACAGGACCAACTGTACCTCGATGATATCCTCTGGTAACAAGAAAATGGAACAGCCAAGTTTTCTCGCCACACTGATTATGTATGTAGCATTCAACCGCTTTTCCTCATCTAGATTTTACAAAAGAAAAAAAAGAAAGAGAAATGAAGAAAGAAATTCAACATCAGTAACTTTCAGAATATTCTTTGGACCTTCAGATAAGTAAACAGAATGATTAAAAACAAATGAGTATAAAGAATACACGTTCTTTTTCCACTCTGATCAAATATAATGACCAGCAAACTCACATACCAGTTTCACCCTTGGTGACAAGATTCCAATTGACCACCCTAGGCTCCACAGCACTAAGAAGCTCAAGGAAGAATATCCCAGTTGACAGACTCTTATCCTGGATTTTTTTTTCAAAAATCACTAATTAGCAATTATAGTCTGCAGATTTAATATACAATGTTTGACATAAAAATAAATGCCAAAATCTGTTAACCTTGAAATTCTCAATTTGAGAAGTTCTTCCTGAACTTTGAACCTTCTTGTTTACCCATTTTAGAATATCGGCATCAGTAACCTCCTTCCCTTGAGAGTGAGTTCTCAAGTTCTTCAGGAGTTGAAGCATATTATATCTCATCAACTGCCATAAGAAAGCTGAAACAGATATAATCAGTTTATGCAAATTTAGAGAATTGAAAAAGGCATTGTGGTAAAGAAGATTAAAGTAAAAAGGAAAAAAGATTTTGCCCCAAGTATAGAGCCACCATAGAAAAAACAAATGACATACTAGATGTACTTCAAGTGAATTTTATGTAATAATGCCTTAATAGTCAGTTATTTTCTTATATGTCTAAATTTCTAATAAATAGGCATTATCAGCCAATGAATATTAGAAAGAGAAGTTCTAGGAGGGTGGGGGAGTAAAAAAATTGAATTCTGCTATCCACACTTCCCCTGCGGCTGGAGGTTCTAATTTCAATATTACACTTAAAAGGAAAAATTCCAAGACAAATAAACAAGCATAAATGGCAAAAATATGGATGAAGTCCGTGTTCAAAATATAGAAAATTTCTCTTATCGGAGATAAGCAATGCTGAGGACCCTCAAAATTTCCATCTTCAGCACTTGTGTAATGTAATGTCTCACAGATCCTACTGAAGATGCTAACATAATCATTCCTCCAAGTCCAGATATCATAAAGCATCAATAAAGATATTTCACAAGCAAAAATTGTTTTGCAGTGCAACATTTTAGTAATTCATTTTCCAAAAATTCAAGAACATACAAATAAGAGTTGAAAAAGCATTTACACAACAGCAACATTGTGTTATTGTTGCTTATCATGCCTTAGATCATTCATTTCTTAACTTAAATTATGATGTTTCTATAGGAGAGGTAACAAATTTACAGAAGAAAATGAGTTCAGGAAAACATAATAATCAGAGCAAATAAAGGAAGACGTTAAAGAAAAATGGACTTTACCAAGAATGAGCTTCTTATTTCCTTGTACAATATCATTTCCGCCCACATTGACAAGCGAAAGTTTCAATTGTCTCCCAATCTTTACAACTTGATTGCAGTTCTCTACTTTTCTGAATGGCATCTTGATTGGAGGCTTTGAAGCCTGCTTCCAGTTTACTGATCCGGGAGAAACCTTGTCAAGCACTTCTAAAAGTATCCATCTGTATACATAATCAATTCATAGTAAAGTTTGTGACTTCAACACTAGTAATAATGGGATACAAAATTAGGGAAAAGTACAAAAAAAGCACCATGTGGTTTCAAGTGCTGACAATATTTGGGTTTTTTTTTTGATAAATCAAGGTACGTGCTTCCATCTGTCAGCTATTTTGAGTATATTGCACTTACACTAGCATAAGGTGTATACATGGCCCCACATAATGCCACATCATATATGTATTATCTACATCACTGCCACACATGCAACTTATAACAGTGCAAGTGTAATACATTTAAAACAGTTAATGGATGGAAGCACATACCTTAATTTGTCAAAAAAAAAAAAAAAAAAAAAAGAAAAAGAAAAAGAAAAAGCACATACAGCAAATTTCCAGCCCTTGAAACCACAACATGCTTTTTTATATGTTTCCCAAAAAGTTAAAGTCCACTACCCTGCTACATTATACATTATCAAAGAAATAAATAATGTGGCAACATAGCCAACAAAAGTATAGACTTCAAATGTTAAAAAGTTCCATAATCAAATAGCAAAGGAAAATTAGCAGCCATTGCACATAAACTTCATTAATAATTTTATTTTCAGTGGAAAACACAGGATTCATGATCAATTCAACAAATTTTCAGCCAGTAACCTTTGGTTGCTCAAACAAAGGATGCTCACCCATTTCTAACATCTTCAAATACATTGTTGACATATGTAGCAATTCCAAGACTGTTAATCCAAAGTCGAAAGCATCTTTCTTCTCTAGATGTTTGCACATCATCTGTCATCCTCTCTGCAAAGGATATCTTTTTGCTGTCTGTAGAAAGACCATTCCTGCAAGTATCACTTGTTCTCAGTTGTATAACTAAACAACCGCCAGAGATAGAGAGGGTCAAGAATGGTGCATGACAATGGCTGATAAAGCACCAGACTTGACATGTGCTTTAGATAGAAAAACAATACGAACGAAACACGTTTAGCATGATGGCCTGTTAGCAAAGTCTGAAAAAAAAAAAAAGCCAGTGAAATCTAGTTGGTACTGGGAATCCAATCAAGAAACTTAAACTAAATTTAAACACAACTATTAAACCTTAAATTTTAAAATAGACATGCCCATTAGCTATCAGTGAACATCCACTTTTATAATTATTGAATTTGATGAAGTCCATTTTCTAAAAAATTACTTGACTACTCTCATAATGAACCTTTATTTATTCGTTTTCATTTTTTTTAGTTTCCCTCATTCAATTGTAGAATATCTTAGACTATAACCAATAAAAGCATTTTACAGTACTTTTTCTTTGCTTATCCAATCAAAATTTAAAGATTCTGCAAAACTCTATCAATTGAGAGACGTTAATATCTGAGAGACCATGAAAAGTGTGCTAAGCTCAGCACCTAATTTTTTTGATAATCTTGGAACCTTACTCTATAAGAAACAAAAACTAAAAGAATCATAGACTTGACAATTGAAAAGAACTTATTCCATCAAATATTGGCTATATAGGGAACACAATAGCATAATCAAAAACTTCTTCAGAGTCTAAACATACCCAATTTTAATCTGAAAACCACCAAATTAGGGAAAGAGTGAATGAACCTTTCAATGCCATAAAATTGTCCATTTCTTACCTTTGATGAAATATTTGTGCCACAAATGCAAGATTCAGATTTGGTGAACCTTCAACTATATCTTCTGGTTTTAAATATCTTTTGCAGTTCATTCTCTCTGCATGATCAAGTACAAGCTTAGCCCTTTCATTGGCGTCCTTGACATCCAATGTGGCTGGATTGCAGTGTTCAGGTGAAAGAACATTAAGCAGGTAGGCATAAGCCTTTCCATCCTATACATATACAGTCAAAAGAAATCATTACAGGCATCTTATATAAAACCAGATAGATAACTAATTTCTAAACAGGACACTTCTTACACTGCTGAATCCAGTAACTCGATAGATCCGATTCTAAAGGGAGCAAGGATCAGGAATAGCACTAAATATAAGTTATGACCTTTTGTTTCATATATAAGAACGGTATACTGAAGAGGAAACAAAAATAATCAAGCATCATCTGACAGTGATGCCAAAGGGCATTCAAGAAGAATAACCAAAATATTGCAGCCTCACATGCAATTCATATGAGGTAAAGTTCTATATAAGATTCTGATGATTTGACATAGCATATTCAAGCCTTAACTCAAGCCCCAAGAACAATGGAAGAGACACAAATGTGCCAGGATACAAATACTCTGTGCTGCTAGATATGTAATTGAAGCTATTACCTTCACATCAGATGAAAAATTTGTAACTGGTTTCTCATAACCTCCTTTCTTCAGATGGAAATTCATCCACTTCAACAGAAGCTTTTCAGGGGCCAATCCCATAAGCTCCTCAACATCCTGAAAGACACACTCATGGTGAAGCCACTGTGTACTTTGTTCGAACCAATACAAAAATTAATTATAAAATTTTGACGAGATTTTGGAGACAATATAAATATTCATTACATCGCTATCATCCACTAGTTCCACAAGCTGAGGTGTCTTCTTAAGGCTAAGATCTGCTAACAGTTGAATCTGATATAAACACAGTCAGTAAGTTGATGCGGAGAGACAAATAAGTAAAAATGAGAAAGATTCAATAACTAAGAAAAAGTTGATCAATATTGTTGAATGGGGTACACTATCCTCTTTATAACACATCATATTCGATTGACAGGGAAGTAGATTCTGTGCAAAATGAATATTACATAAAATTTTCAATACTTACCTTTATAATTTGAGAAATCAACCCAAGTACCAAATGAGGCTACAAAACAAATAAGAAAGCAACTTTTGAGACAAGAACAGCATAACCCAATGAGAATCTAAATGATATAAAACTTACTCTTCCTTCAACCAAATCCTGAGTGCCAATGTTAACTACAGTGCAGCCAATAGCTTTAGCAGAATTCAGGCAAAGTGTATGATTTTCATTCCTCTCCCATGGATTAAGAACCCGTTTTGTGTTGATGGCTCGTTCATCTATGGTGCCGGGCACAGCAACATTGATAAGCTTGCTGAATCAATATAAAAGATAAATCAACACCTCCAGCATTTATTGGTTACCATTGGCACGAAAAATAAGGAAAAGATGAAGGAAACCATGCTTAAGTACCACAGAAGTACTCCATCTCTCACAAGATTGAATAAATCATTTGTGGATGGATCTAAGGGAAGAAACTGCTGTAGAAATGGGTCATCTCCAAGATAGCTGTTTATATGAGCAACATACGATGCTTTCTCTGACACATTAACTGTGTGAAGAAGAGTGGTCGTTATGGCCTTAAGGAATGATGAAGCATGCTTTGGTTCCCCTGATTTTTCAGTAACTCGACCTTGCAAATTATGATATGCCTGTCCATTCCATAAAATTATTAACCATGTCACCACCCATATCAATTCCCACTTGTGGCAACAAAACCTCTCACATAGATAACTCGAAAATAATCAAAAGCTGAAGGATTTTAATGTCAAATTCATACCCTTAATAAGACACTAAGACAGTGAACTTAAAATGAAACTGAAACAGATGACTCACCCTGAGGAAGCCTTCAAAATCAATCTCATTGCTCAGGTCAGAAAATGATTCGCTCAAGACCCCTCTAATCTCCTCCTCATTAAACATTGAACTGAAAGCTTTTAATTTCACCATCAAAGGCGGCAAATGTTCGACAGTCACTTTGCCATTTTGATTCTTTATTGACATGTACTAACACCCAACAAAAATAAATATGAAGGCTGGCTGATTAACATTGTCATTCTAATATGGACGCATAAACTACAGTAAGGAAAAAATTCAATATTTCAATCCGGAAACCAATGAGGAACAAAATAAAACTCACTTTTGATTTGAGGCTGCGGAGTTCAACTTGTGTGAACTGACTTTGAAGCCATTGATCAGAGACATGAACACCAGCATAACTCGACATCTCTGTAAATTGCCAGCGCAGAGAGCAGTAACTAGTGAGAAATCTGATATTTCAGATCAGACCAAATGGAGAAAAATGTCTCAGGAATCTCTGAAACCAGATTTCAGACAATCAACATCAGAATCAAAGACTGAAGCTTCCGATCCTATTTTATGTACAAACAACAACAACCCAAGATTCGATTACGCTTGCACAATGTTTGGCTTGTATGGATCACCAAATTAAATTGAATCTACCCCTGACAAATGATAAAACCAATAAGAACTCATTAAAACAAGGCCCAGAATATAAACAAATAAACAAAACATTGTAATTATGACACGCGATGATCCTTAATTACAGGTGCTTCATTAATAATAACAAATATGATTTAAAACACAAGAAAAAGAAAATCAATAACAGGGAACCCATCCTAACAAACATAACATTCAATCCCAATTAAAGGATAATTTCAGCAACACAACAAACATGTATATGACAAAGAGGATAATTAATTTTTTTCGTTACCTATAACATTAGAAATGAGCAAAGACCCAACTAAGAAAATGTAAAAGAAAAGAGAACCCAGAAGTACATACCTGTGAAAAATATATATGAAAAAAAAAAAAACGAATTCACGTCACAACCTATCAGCCGCTTTCAAGAACATATATGTATGCATATATTCAAGTAAGAAAAAAAAAAGTATGGAACAATGGTTTTATATATATAAAAAGATATTTTTCAGGGACAGAAGGGATCGAAATTTCTTCGTGGGAGAGCAAAGCCAGAGAGAGAGAGAGAGAGAGAACAGTTTTTTTTTTTTTTTGTTTAGCAAAGAAGACAGCCAAGAGCATTCTGGCTACGAGACCAATATGAATGGATTGTGGTTTTGCTACTCTCGTGTGTACAGTAATCTCTTGAACTCGCTGTGTTTCTTTGCCAACTCATCCAATTTGTGGGCACGTAATTTTGTGTCTTTTTGGTCTTTTGTGTAACTGTCTTCGTTGCCACATTGGCCTCACCTGTCACACGTAGGACTTATTACAAAAATAAATAAATAAAGTTAAATGAATAAATTAGATTAGGACTTTACACAGAGTGGAAAATATGGCAATCCAATCCAATAGTATTAAATCTATGTTGAAGCAAATAATTTTAATTTTAAATAAAATTAAATTGAGTTAAATAAATAATTTAAAATTCTTCAAAAAAAAAATTTAGATTGATTCTAAATTTTTAGGAATTTCTGAATCAACATCTAAATCAATTCATATCAATCCTAAATCAGATGAAAAATTAAATTTAATATTGAAAATGCATGTAAAAAATTTAGTTTATTAATAAATTAAGAAAAAAATATAACACATGATATACAATTATTATTGTGTTAAATATTTAATTAAATATAATTAGTAAATTGAAATTTTACATACGAAAATAATAATTAAATATTAATTAATAAAGTATATTGTTTATTTATTAAGTTTTATTATTCTAAAATTTAATGTTTGTAATACAAATTTATGGTGCATTTTATACTTTTAAATAAATTCTTTTATTTAAATTTTTTAAAATTAATTATAAATTTATTTAAATAAAAATAAAAATATTTAATATTAAAATATTAAAATTTATGAATTCCATATTTAGATCTTATTATATCAAATATTTTCAAAATTATAAATCATTTTCAAAAAATAAAATGATATGAAATAAAAAAATTTAAATTAATACAATATAAAAAATGTTATTTTAAAATTTTCAAAATTTGATATAATTTTGCAAAATTTTCAAACCTCAAATTCTCCTCACTTGTACTCATGTCTGTATGTGATTACCAATACTTATTCGGTGCAATTATATTTCATTAATTCAGTATTGCTAAAAATATTAAGGTACATGTAGGCAGTACGGTTAATGTGTGTCTAAGTATTTGGTGATTATAATATTGTACATTTAAAGTCTGTTAGAAATATAAATTGGACTTAAATCCTACATCAAATATAAAATCTTCATTCGGATGAAATTTGTGACACACTTTATAATAAATGAATTCAAAATTTCAATTGTCGTCCTCAGAAACTGAAATTTGAAAACTGAATATAAACTTTTGAAATACTTATTCAATTTTATGGTTGGCCCTGACTTTTATTTGTATTTCATGTTTTATTATTTTTAATTATTTAACTATTCAATTATTTAATTATTCCTTTATTAACATAGAAAGTTGAAATTGCCATCAAACATTTTCTAATTTTATAAGTTCAATCCTCTAGGTAAGCCCATTTTCGTGCAATTAGATCTTATTCACAACATTCACCATATTATATACATATATCCATGAACAATTAACATAAAATAAATAATAAAAGTGCACACAAAGAAATAGAAAATGAGAAAAGATTACAACTCTTTAGCGCAAAAAAAAAAAAATATTAAATAATAGTCTCTCAAAAATAAACAAAATAAAAGACCTACAAGAAAAATACAGAGTTAGTCCATAAATAATATAAAAATTAATTGAGGCAATAATGCCATCTCCAATGGTCTACGCTAATCAGTAAATTAGCATATATTTTGGTGAGGGATGGCTCCAATCCCACGCCAAAATCAATACCAATTTGTTGTTGGTGAACAGTGCCACAACAAATTTGTTGTGCATTATTCATTAGCACCAAACATTGTACACTCATTTTTTTGGTTAATTATAAAATAATTTATATACTTTTATATTTATAATTTTAAGACTAATTTCAACTTGCATTATTTTAGTTCCTTTTTTCATGAGATAATTATCTGTTTATTTTTTTAATTAAAGAAAATAAATTATTTGAATGTATTATTATTTATATTTTTAAAATTAATATAATTATTTTTAGTAATTACATATATTATTAATTAATATATATTAAATATGTACATAATATATATTCACATGAATATATAATAACATTACATAAATATTAAAAATATTATATAAATTTTAAAACATCACACAATTACTAAAAAATTATATAAAAATATTAAAAATATTACATAAATATCAAATATTTTAATAATATGGTATACCAGTTCTAGATCCACTAATATTATCAAAATAATCATTAAAATGATGAGAGGCAAAAAGTAGTGGCAGTGGTGGTTGATGATGTGCAGATCTCTTTTGTATAATACGTGCTTATTCAGCTTCAACAAATGCTCGCATTATTGGATTTTCGATAGTTTTCAAGTCTCACATCAAAATTCTATTTTCTTTTTTGAATTTTTTCATTGTTGTATTTTTGTTATATTGTCTAATCAACACCACTTTTCTTCGAAAGCTCCCTAATCTTTTCATTTTCTTCTTTTAAAGTATTGATGACAATTGAAGTTTGCTCATAATTTTTTCTCTTTAATCTTGTTTTTTTAATACCTATATGGTGTTCAAATGATGACCACCAACATTTGAATTATCTAAATTAAGAGAAAATAATGACAAACTAGGAGATTCAAGTATAAGAGAATTAGGAGTAGGATTATCTGATTGTGATGAGATATATTTCAATTTTTTCATGTAAGATTTTTCTCTTACCGATGAAGATCAGCTTGGGATTGATTTAAATAACAAAGGATTAGATATTTTGCACAATATTGGTGGCCAATGACAAGATCAAGTACAAAGAAAGCTAAAGAAGCTAGTAATGGACTGATTTGTGAAGTTCAAAATAAGAGTATTGCTTCACATGATTTGAGATATTTGGAGGCTTCACCAAGGCCTGTTAACTTGATTCAATTACTAAATTAATTAAGCAAAGTAAGATGGGAGCTCATTTTCATAAAGTCCACATGCATCTTTTGGGCTTCTCACATTACCTTTTATTTCTAGGCTATTTATTCCATCTTATTTAGGCTTAATTCATATTAGGTTATTTATTTTAAGATAGGGCAGCCATTATATATGATTAAATTATATTTAGAAGGGTTTGATCTAAATAAACAATGGGCCAATATTTTAAGCTTTAAATTTCAGCTTTTAATAGGCAGCCTGCACACCAACAGGTTTTTAGCCCGTATCTTCCTCAATACTACTCCAAATTAGATGATTCAAGATTGCATTTAAAGCTAACGTTTGGAGTAACAAATTTTATGATTTGAGAAGGAATCAATTTTGATGTTCTTAAGGCTGAAAATGAGTTACAAATTGTAGTAACAACATATATTAATTAGAACTTATTTATGTCTCCTTAATTTAATGAGTTTTAAGTTATGTATGGAGTTATGTTTCCTAAGTCTATATAAAGGCTTTCCTTATTGTAACTTGAGGCATCGATGAGAAATAAAATATTACTTTTGTAAAGCTTTTGCTTTGGTTCTTAAAAGAGCTAATTTCAAACTTATCAATCATTTTGATTGTGGCATCTAACTTGACTTATCTTCCTTTACTTTGCTTTGTAAAGGGAGTGGCGTCTATTTCAATTGTTTCTTATTCTTGGTTCTTGGTTTGCTAATGAACAGGTCAAGAGTGGAAATCAGTTATTTACAATCTGTTTAGAAATGATCCTATTGTTGCTAAATATTTGGTATTGGGTCTCTTTACTATATCATTGGGGCTTATATCAGTTTTGGTATCAGAGCTTTTGCTCTAACCATGTTACTTATCCTCCTTTAATTGTTTTTTTATTGTTCTTCTTATGTTCGTGCATTCTTTTATTTACTTTCAATTTCATATATATTTTTTGCTCGTTTCTTGCATCTTATATATACAAAAATAAAAAAATTATCCATATAAAATTTATTTTTTTCTCTTTATTATTGACATCATAATAGTTCTCATTATTCTTAATCCACACTAAATTTTATTGTTCTCATTGTTGGGTAGGCTGGTTACACAAGTTTGCACTTATTTTTATCTATTTTTGCTTATTATTAAAAAAATTGAAAAAATCATATTTGAAAAAAAAAGAAAAGCCAAATAAAAAAGAAAGTCAAATAAAAAATAAAAGAAAAAAGAAAAGTCAATTAAAAAGAAAAGAAATCAGTATATACACGTTTTAATTTGTGCAACACTAAGTGAATTTGAACGTTATTATTTCTTTACGAAAAGTATTCTTTAAACTGAATTCTCACCATTATTGAAGCTTCACCTTTCAACTTTATGTTGAAAATCTTGTTGATTTATTCTTAAAATCTATTATCAATTTTTTTCTAATTCCTTTGTCCATTGTTATCTCTTTGTTCTTTGCTTCTTATTTTCTTTCATACGTGTTATTGATACATGTAGAGGTGTCAAAATGGGTGATGATATGCGAACACGATTCACCTAACACGTAAAATGAGCGAATTAGTGTTGAGATTAAATGAGTTTATGTCAGAAACTAGTCAACCCATTTATAAACACGATTTAACCAGGTCGTGTCACAGGTTGACACGTGAACCCATTTACAACCCATTTAATTATACGTGTCGTGTTGGATCGTATCAACCCGACACGACATGATACGACCCATTAAAAATACATATAATTTATAATGATTTCAAATAGTAAATTAGTAATTAGATAAATTTTTTTATAAAAATAGCATTTTTATAATTGTATTATGCAAATTGCTAAATTAGAAACATTATTTTAAGGGTAAATTGTTATTTGCCCCCTATGTTTTGGTCTAATACACCATTTCATCCCTGACATTTGAAAAAAATATTTATTCATCCTTGACATTTGCAACAATTAACACTCATTAGTCCTTTGTCAGGGATGAAATAGTATACGAATTTGCGAATGTCAGGGATGAATTAATATTTTTTTAAATGTCAAGGATGAAATAGTGTATTAAGCCAAAACATAGGGGCAAACAGTAAGTTACCCTTATTTTAATTTTTTTTCCATAAAAAATAGTATTTTATATATTATAAATGTTATACAGGTTAAATAGGTCATATTGAATTTTATGACCCGCACAACCTATTTAAATAAATGGGTTAAATATGTCGTATTCGTGTAACCTGTTTAATATTTGTGTCGTGTTAGAGTTGAAAATTTTGACACATCTAATAAATGGGTCATTTTCGTATTGACCCTAATCATACCACCAAAGTGGGTCAACCCGACATAATCACAACCCACCAACCCATTTTGACACCCTTAGATATGTGTCGTTCCTTGAGGTGGTTGTCATTTTAGGCCTTGCAATTAATTTTATTGATTAAGTCAAAATTAGTTTAATAAGAACCTATAGTGGAAGCATTTAAAAGTGAATTAAGAATTGATTCATTAGTTATTTATGTGAAAACATGAGAGAAGAGGGCTGTTTATGAGTGAGTGGAGTGCAAACATGCAAGGGAGTGAATTTGTGAGGTTCTTTGCTTTATTACTAACCAATTTTTCAGGTTAAATCATGTCACAAAACAGGAATGATAATCTTATCAGTAGCAATAAGGAGATAAGTGAAGGAGGATAGATAAATGTAACTTTTCAACTAAAATCCATACATAAGCATTTTGAGAGAATGAATTTGATGTTTGAGCAAATTAGAGAAAAGTTAGAGAAGCAAGAAAATGCTATAGCTTCTTTACAAAAGGAGCAGTAAAGAAATTCCCTAGAATTGCAAAAAAGGCTGATTGGGAAGAAGACTATGAAGATGATGACAACAAGACCATTTTAGGTGTAAGGAAAAATATGGGATTAGGTCTTGGTGATCATGGTTGTAGAGGAGGTAGAGGAAGCCAAGGTAATAGTTTTGGTGAGGATAGATTCTATGGAAATTGGAATGATTGGGGTAAATGGGAAGATCAACTAGATAATAAGTTGAGTTTCATTAAAATAAAAATTCCCCATTTCCAAGGTAAAAGTGAACATGATGCATACTTAGAGTGAGAAAGGAGAGTTGAACTAGCGTTTGAATGCCATAACTTTGTTGAAGAGAAAAAGGTGAAAATAACTGCAGCAGAGTTTACAGATTATACTATGATTTGGTGGGATCAACAAATAGTCAACAGAAGAAGAAACCATGAGAGTCTTATTAATACTTGGGATGAGATGAAGGCTATAATAAAGATGAGGTTTGTCCTTAGTTCTTACTATAGGGAGTTGTACCAGAGATTGCAGGGTCTTACTCAAGGTTCCAAGAGTGTAGAGGACTACCACAAAGAAATGAAGATTGCTATGGTTAGGGCCAATATAAAGGAGGATAGGGAATTAACCATGGCTAGGTTTCATCATTGACTTAATAGGGATATTTCTAATATAATATTATATGGAACTTGAGGACATGGCACATATGGCCATGAAGGTAAAGAGGCAACTCAAGAGAAAGGGTACATATAGGTTTAGCAATAATTCAAGTTTTTCATCATGGAAGCCGAATTGGGGAAAATAAAAGAAGAGAAGGCACCTTTTAAGCCTAGAACTGAGATATCAAAGCCTAAAACCAGTGGTAGCAATGTTAGAAAGGGAAAATTTAAAGACAAATATGAAGGCACCTAAGGAAAAAATAGAGATATTAAGTGTTTTAGGTGTTTTAGAAGAGGACATATAACATCTTAGTGTTCTAATAAAAGGACAATGTTCCTTAGGGAGGATGGAGAGTATGAGACAGAAGATGAAAGCGGTGATGAGGATTACATACCACATTTAGAGGATGCTAGTGATAGTGAGAATGTAGAGTATCTTATGGATGGAAAACTCTTGGTCACCAGGCGAGCCCTTAGCATATCGTTTAAGGAAGAAAATAATGAGGTTCAAAGGGACAACATCTTTCCCACTAGATGCTTGATCTAGGATAAAGTATGTATTGTAATTATAGATCAAGGAAGTTGTACCAATATGGTTAGCAATGAGCTGGTGGAGAAATTAAATCTAATAATAACCAAACATCCTACACCATATAAGCTATAGTGGTTGAATGATTATGGGGAAATTAAAATGACAAAGCAGGCAATAGTTCATTTATCTATTGGTAGGTACAAGGATGAGATGGTTTATGATATAGTCCCAATACATGCATACCACTTACTTCTAGGTCGTCCATGGCAATTTGATAGAAAGGTTATACATGATGGATAGAAGAATGGGTATTCATTCATGATGGATGGGTGCTCTATTACTCTTATGCCATTAACTCCTAGACAAGTATATGAAGAACAACTAAGGATCCATGAGAGTGAAAAAGCGAAAGTGAGGGATGATGAAAAAATTAAGTGTAATTTGAAAAAAATTAATGAGAGTAAGAAAAAAAGAGAGAAAACATTAGATGGAGCTCAAAATAAAAGAGGTCAAGTACAAAAGAGTGAAAATAGAAAGAAAGGAGTGAGTTTTTATACAAAAGAGGCGGATGTCAAGGTTGCCTTCCTAGCTAGGCATCTAATGTTTATATTCTTGTATAAAGACTCTTATTTTTCTAACACTAAACTTGATTCTTCTTTGCCTAGTGTTATTTCATCTCTTTTGTAGGATTTTAGTGATGTGTTTCCTAAGGAGATTCCAGATGGCTTACTACTACCAAAAAGGTGAATTGAGCATCATATTGACTTCATACCTATAACTGTCATTCCTAATAGGCCAACATATAAAAGTAATCTTGAGGAAACAAAGGAGCTTTAAAGGCAGGTTGAAGAGTTGATGAACAAAGGATATATTAGGGAAAGTATAAGCCTATGTATAGTACCAGTGTTTTTAGTGCCAAACAAAAATGGGACTTGGAGGATAAATTGTAGAGCTATCAATAAGATAACAGTGAAGTATCGATATTCTATCCCTGGACTTGATGATATGCTGGATAAGTTACATGGTTCTTGTTGTTTCTCTAAAATTAATCTTAAAAGTGGTTACCATCAAATTAGAATGAGGGAAGGTGATGAGTGGAAAGCTGCATTTAAGACTAAACATGGTTTATATGAATGGTTAGTTATGCCATTTAGGTTAACTAATGCACCTAGTACTTTCATGAGACTTATGAATCATGTTTTGAGACCTTTCCTAGGAAAATTTGTTATATGATATACTAGTGTACAATAGAACCTTAGATGAGCACATTAATCATTTGCATTATGTACTCGATGTGTTGAGAAAAGAAAGATTATATGCTAATTTAAAAAAGTGTTCTTTTTGCACTGACCATATTATATTTTTAGGATATGTTGTGTCATGTCATGGGATTGAGGTTGATAGTGAAAAGATTAAGGCTATCCAAGAATGGTCGACACCTAAAAGTGTGAGTGATGTAAGGAGTTTTCATGGGCTAGCAAGCTTCTATAGGAGGTTTGTAAAGGACTTTAGTTCCTTAGCTGCCCTATTAACAGAGGTCATTAAATGAGTGTAGGTTTTAAATGGGGAAAAGAACAATAAGATGCATTTGATTTGATTAAGGAAAAGTTATATACTACACCATTTCTTGCATTACCTGATTTTGCTAAGACTTTTAAGATTGAATGTGATGCATCGGGCATTAGAATTAGGGTTGTCCTTATACAAGAAAAATGCCCTATTGCATTCTTTAGTGAAAAACTTAGTGGGGCAACATTGAATTATCCAACTTATGATAAAGAACTATATGCACTTGTTAGAGCCTTAAAAACATGGCAACACTACCTTTGGCTAAAAGAGTTTGTGATTCACACTCACTATGAGTCCTTAAAACACTTAAAAGGATAGAGTAAGTTGAGTAAAAGGCATGCCAAAATGGGTTGAGTTTAGTGAAACATTTCCTTATGTTACTCAATATAACGTAGGTAAAGAAAATGTTATTGTTAATGCATTAAATGTTATTGTTGATGCATTATCTCGCAGGTACTCTTTAATTAGCACAATGAAAACTAAGTTATTAGGTTTTAAACATATGATTGGTTTGTATTCTAATGATCCTAATTTCGGTAATGTTTATATTGTTTATGAAGGGGTTGCCTTCGGTAAGTTCTATAGGCATGAGGGATATTTATTTCGAGAAAATAGGTTGTGTAGTCCTTAATGTTCTATTAGAGAGTTGCTTGTGAGAAAAAAACATATAGAGGAGGTCTTATAGGACACTTTGGTGTGCAAAAGACTTTAGATATTTTGAGTGATAATTTTTTTTGCTGCATGAAAAGAGATGTAGAGAGAGTGTGTACAAAGTGTGTTCCTTGTGAATATGCAAAGTCTAGAGTTTCACTACATGGTTTGTATATGCCCTTAGCTATACTTAGTAAGCCTTGGATTGATTTATCTATGGATTTTATGGTTGGTTTACCTAGGTCCAAGAAGGGTCGAGATAGTTTTTTTATTATGGTTGACAGGTTCTCAAAGATGGCGCATTTCATTCCTTGCCATAAGACATATTACAAATTTATTTTTCCGAAAAATAGTTTGATTGCATGGAGTACCTAAAACCATAGTATCAGACAGCGATGCTAAGTTTTTAAGCCATTTTTGGAGGACATTATAGGAAAAACTTGGAACTAAGTTTTCTACAACTTGCCATCCATAAACAGATGGACAAATCGAGGTTGTAAATCGAACTCTTGGTACTATATTGCATGCAATAATAGGTAAGAATTTGAAAACTTGGGAGGAGTGTTTACCTGTTATGGAATTGGCATACAATAGGGCTGTTCATAGTACCACCAGTTATTCGCCTTTTGAGCTTGTTTATGGCTTTAATCCTTTGTCTCCTTTGGATTTAGTTCCTTTGCCTATATAGGATAGAGCTAATTTAGATAGGAAAAAGAAGGCTAAAATAGTCAAAAAACTCCATGAGAAGGCTTGACTGAACATTGAGAAAAAGGCAAAATAATATGCTATCCAAACCAATAAGGGTCGTAAGCATGTTATCTTTGAGCGTGACTGGGTTTGGGCACACTTACGGAAAGAGAGATTTCCTATGCAAAGAAAATATAAATTGCAATCTAGAGGAGATGTACCTTTTCAAGTGTTGGAGCATGTTAATGATAATGCTTACAAGCTAGATTTGCCAGGGGAATATAATGTGAGTGCAATATTTAATGTCACAGACCTTTCTCCTTTTGAATTTAATGATGTAGGTGTTGATTTGAGGAAAAATCATTTTAAGGAGAGGGAAAATGATGGAGATAAGCATGAGATTGATTTAAATAACAAAGGATTAAATATTTTGCATAATATTGGTTTGCCAATGACAAGATCAAGAATAAAAAAAGCTAACGAAACTATTAATGGGCTAATTTGTGAAGTTCAAACTAAGAGCATTGCTTCACATGATTTGAGATATTTAGAGGCTTCACCAAGGCCTATTAACTTGATTCAATTACTAAGCAAGATGGGAGCTTTTTTTCATAAAGTCCATATGCATCTTTTGGGCTTCTCACATTACCTTTTATTTTTGGGCTATTTATTCCATCTTCTTTAGGCTTGAATTCATATTAGGCTATTTATTTCAAGATAGGAAAACCATTATATATGATTATATTATATTTAGAAGGCTTAGATCCAAATAAATAATGGGTCAACATTTTAGGCTCTAAATTTCAGCTTTAGTGGGCAGCCTACACATCAATAAGTTTTTAGCTCGTATTTCCCTTAATACTATAAATCAAATGATTCAAGATTTTATTTAAAGCTAATGTCTGGAGCAACAAATTTTATGATTTGAGCAGGAATCAATTTGGATTTTCTTAAGGCTGAAAATGAGTTACAAATTGCAGTAACAACATGTATTAATTAGAACTTATTTATGTCTCCTTAATTTAATGAGTTTTAAGTTATGTATGGAGTTATGTTTCCTAATTCTATATAAAGGCTTTCCTTATTATAACTTGAGGCATCGACGAGAAATAAAATATCACTTTTATAAAGGTTTTGCTTTGGTTTTTAAAAGAACTAATTTCAAATTTATCAATCATTTTGATTGTGGCGTCTAACTTGACTTATCTTCCTTTACTTTGCTTTGTAAAGGGAGTGGCGTCTATTTCAATTGTTTCTTATTCTTGGTTCTTGGTTTGCTAATTAATGGGTCAAGGGTGGAAATCAGTTATTTACAATTTGTTTAGAAACGATCCTACTGTTGCTAAATATTTAGTATTGGGTTATATTATTGGGGTTCATATTAGTTACGGAGCTGACATGATTTTTAAACTTTTCGAAATCCTTCATTATATTCCACACATGATCAAATTCAAAATCTTTTTAATAATTAACCTCCTGCATAAATAATATTCTTGCACGATTTAATTGCAAAATAACATAAATATTATGTTAAATTTTATATAAATCATAACAACAACAACAACAATAATAATATTATTAAATAAATAAATATGCACAATGTCTTTTTCTGACGCACCACTAGGATTCAAATTTTTGATTTGTCTTATGCATGATTTGAGTTTTCTTACTGCTTTTTCTATTGTTTGAATTTAATATTGTACAGATCTTTTGTTGTGATAGTCCCAGCTCTCTTCCTTTGAACTGTTATATTTTTCTTTAACTTGGACCAAAAATAATCGGAAGATTGATGAACACCTGAAATAGGATCTTGGCAAATTTTCATTTACACTTGACATAAGATAATGTCTTTTTAAACACTATATCCAGAAGATCTAAATAACACGTTTTTTTTGAAGTTGGTATTTGGAGAATTTTATGAGTGAGATAATATGAGCAGTGTAGTATATAAAAATGTATATGTATAAAATGGTATTTAAAAGAAGGATGAGTTAGATTTATATAATATAATGGAGATAAAAAATATAATAAATTTTTTTTTGATGAATAAAATATACCATTAGATGGATTTCATTCTCATTTCAACCGTTGGATTAAGGTTTTTTTTTTATCTTATCCTTATCTCAACTGTAGGATGGATTTCAACCTTATATTATCGTTAGATGGATTTTATTCTCATTTTAACCATATGATGAATTTCATTCTCATCTCAACCGTTTAATTAAATATTTTATCTTATCCTTATCTCAACCGTAGGATGGATTTTATCATCTTAACCATTGGATTAAATATTTATCTTATCCTTATCTTAATCGTAAGATGGGTTTTATCCTCTTATTATCCGTTTGATGGATTTCATCCTCATTTTAACTGTAGGATGAATTTCATCCCCACTTCAACCGTTGGATTAAATTTTTTATAATATCCTTTTCTCAACCGTATGATGAATTTCATCCTTATATTATTAGTTAGTGGATTTCATTCTCATCTCAATTGTAGGATGAATTTCATCATCATCTCAACTGTTGGATTAAATTTTTTATCTTATCGTTATCTCTATTGTATGATGGATTTCATCCTCATATTATCTGTTGGATAGATTTCATTCTCATCTCAATCGTTGGATGAAGTTTTTTATCTTATCCTCATCTCAACCATTGGTTAGCTTTTATATGAATTTGAACCCTAAGTTTAAATTTTAAACTCTATCATCTTAACAGAAATTTTTATTTATAAATAGCATCATTTGTTATGGAAAAAAACCATAATATCTACCAAAACAAAATATTACATTTTCTCTTTGAATTAGTCACATGAAAAAATAAATTTTAATAATGCAGGTCCATCAAATATTCAATTTGCATCATCTAATGATGAAGAGAGCAACGTAATAATGAATGAGTGGGAAGATGAAAAAACTATTATTCAGCAAGCAATTTATAATAATCAGATGATGATTAATTATTATCTTAATCTACAAAATAACCAGGTTATCCATGGTTGTTCAGTTTCAAATCATATAGTGATAAACCACGATCGTGAAGCTACTGACCGTAATTTGTTCAACAATCATTTTTTTTATAATCCATACTATAATAGTGATATTTTTTGTTTTGAAATTGCAAGAACAGAAATGTGTTCCTTTGTATTATTGATGCAGTTAAAGGTCATGATAATTTTTTTTGAACAATGATGTGATGCACTTGGAAGACTTGGATTATTAGCTATACAAAAAATAACAGCTATATTTCAGATGTTGGCATATCATCTAGCAATGAATGCTGCCAATAAAAACATCAAAATTGGAGAGTCAACGACAATTGAAAGCATAAAGAAATTTTGTCGTGCTGTGGTAGAATTTTTTTCATAACAATATTTTAGAGCAGCGATTGTTAATGATGTTGCTAGGCTACTTCATATTGATTAGCAACGTGGATTTCCATGAATGTTAGGCAGTTTAGATTGTATGCATTGAAAGTTAAAAAAATTGTCCAACGACATAGGTTGGACAATATTTTGAATGTAGTGGATCACCCACTATTATTCTTGAGGTTGTAGCTGATTATGATCTTTGGATATGTCATGCCTATTTTGGCATGCCAAACACTAACAATTACATCAATATGTTGGAGTCATCTCCTTTGTTGTCCAATCTTGCTCAAGGTATAGCTCCTCCTGCTCATTATATTATTCAAGGAAAAAAATATAATATGGGCAATTACTTAGCTAGTTCATATATATCTAAAATGCTCCACTGCTGTGCAAACAATTCATGAATCACGCAGTCCAAAGATAAAGTATTTTATGATGAAACAAGAGACATGTAGGAATGATGTAGAGTGTGCCTTTTGGATTTCTGTAGTCACATTTTGCAATTGTTGCTAGTCCATCATGTTTTTCGAGAAAAAATGTGCTACATGATATAATGACTACATGCATTATCATGCATAATATGATAATTAAAGATGAACATGATCTTAATGTCACAATTGAAGATACCTTAGAAGCACTAGCTCCAACAATTAAAATAATAGAGGACGAAAATATCCAAATTCAACAAGGACAAAGATGCTCATATTATAGTTCGCAATGCACCACTAGAGCATTTGTGGGAGCAATATAGTAATTCACAACACTGGATGAATAATAATATTTTATGTTATTTAATTGTAATGTTTTATATGTTTTCATTAATAAAATTGTGATATTTTATATTATTTATTATTAAATTTAATATTTTATTTTACTATTATTTTTACTAAATTTTACTTTCACTTATATAAAAATTAAATTTAGATAATCCATAATTTAATTACATTTTTAATAATATAATTATAATATTTAATTATATAATATTTATAAATAAATATTAATAATATTTTAATTAGATGAATATGTACAAAATAAAAAGTATGGGTACAATTTGAAAAGATAATAAAAAGTAAGCAAGTAATAAAAATAAGAGATATAAAAGAATATATAAAGAATATTCCTTTTTCTATGAAAATTTGTGTTATGAGTTGAAGATCAAATTACTGTAGAAACACTAAAATAGTGCAAAACTTGCACCAATTTGGTGTTTTGAGTTGGAGATGTCCTAAATAAAGCATAAAAAAATTAAATCTTTACTGAATTAAACATGCATTGAATTAAAGGGTACAACTGAAATCCTAACAAATAAAAAACTTAAATCATTTAAAATCACATATCTTATTAATATAAATGGTAAACTGATTTTGTAAATGATTTATATACATTAGTCAAAACCTAAAAATCTAAAACATGTGTACAGTGGACACTAAAAAGTAGATTAGCAAACTATTAAAGTTTCAAAACGACAAAAGAAATCAAACTAAATTACAAATGAAGTCATGAACCAATAAAAATTAATTCAAATTGAAAATTTTAAAGGCATATTCAGATCATAGTTGAATAGAACAGACAATTGACTTGACCACAAAAATTGTAAAAGTGAATAAATATATAAAAATAGAAAACACATAAAAAGAATTTTTGAAATTAGAAATTCCTAGATAGAATAAAGGCGACATTATTAGGGTAAATTTACATCGCATCAACACACTAAGGTGATGCCTCATCGAAGAGGCGTCGCCTTAGCACTCTTTGAAACTAAATCAAAGATAAGCTTTTTAGGTACTTCAACTTTAAAATAAAAAATGGACCATACTTAAAAGCATCATATAATAAGACATGAATTACATACGATATTTTATGAGCAATGATCAATCATTAAAATATAAAATGTAAGAAAACTGTAAAAAGAAAATGGACAGAGGCTTTACTATTTAACATAAGTTTGATTCTCCCTGTCTTTAGCCCTCAAAGTTGTTCAATAGAAATGTAATAATCATGAGGAAGTGCATAACTTGAAATCTTCTTTTAACATAGTAAAGTCCCTGAATACTATTTTCCACCTTTGGTTTTTGGTTTGGCTCTCTCTTTTCTTTTTTCTAAAATGATTCATCTCCTTTCTTTCAATGTATTTATTTTTCCTATTTTACTGATTTGTTTTATTTTTAGAATGCCAGCATCTTTCTCTTTTCTTTCATGACTGTGCAAAATTTTGGCACTTTTGTGCCTGATTTAATGTAATTAGTTCAACACCAAACACAGTTGTCCGCAATAGAGGTGCAAATATGCTTGAGTTTAAGATTTTTAAAGCTTATAGAGCACACAACCATGTATAATTTTGGAACATCAGTGTGTTAGCAACTTTCCAATCACATTTTAAATTTTGAAAGCTATTTCAGAGGGGATATAAATTCATATTATTCAATTTTTAGGAAAGGCAGCTAGGTTTTCTAAGAGACACTAGTAAAGAACAAAGAACAAATGTTACTTTTCATTCATTTTTATTTCATTAATAAAATTTCAATTTTTGAAATTTATTTCGAAGGGATATAAGTTCATATTATTCTATTTTTGGGAAAGGCAACTAGGTTTTCTAATAGCCACTATTAGAGAATAAAGATCAAAATTAGGAGAGAAGAATATATTAAGAACAAAAATATAAAAAAAAAAAACATTACTAGCTAAATGAAAATAAAAGTAATTAGTAATGATCACATTAAAAAGGATATTTAAACATATATTACATAAAAGGTAATAAATAGATGATAATAAGAACAATCATAATAAATATAAAATGGAATAGTTTTGGTGTATGTTATGTATATGATCCAAGAATAGATAACACATGTAAGCAAAATAATTAAGGTAGGCAACAAAATCAAAATAACAAAAATAGGCAAAATAAGAAAAATTTAAGATAAGGACAAGAATCACAAACTTAAAATGTTAGTATAATGAACAAGAGATATTAATAGTTAGTAAGAGTTAGTAAATGTTAGTAGAAATTAGTAAGAGATTAGGAGAGATAATAAGAGTTACTAACTTGAGAGATTAAGAACATAAGTGTTGAATGTAATATATAAAGAAAATGCAATGAATTATGCTAATGCATATGCATGATTTACATAAGCATTAAATAAATTTAGGGTTCATGCAAATTCCTAGGTTTATGTAAGAACGATAATGATGCACGCCAGGGTGTTGTGAGCGATTGAGGATTATTTTAAGGATTCCGAGGGACATGTCAACTTTGCCGAATGGGACATCCGTTCCATTTACGGGACAGGGATAAATGATTGGTCTCGGTGGGATGCGAGACACTTTGTGTTTGGAGTCACCACCTGGTTTTTAGAAAACCAGGAAAAGATGAAAGGGACGACATTGGGTCACTCAACGAGTGTCATCCCTAGCAGAGATTCTGAGCTCGGGAGATCTCATCTACTTTTTGACTATTTCTCATTATAATACTCAATATATGGCTATCGCAGCACCCTAGTTTCGATAATGACAGTTGATATTTATGCATTCACACAAGCACATTGATAATAACGGAAACTATGAGAAATTCAACATAATTATTTACAAGTCTTTCTTAGTAAATACATACATATAAAAGAGAAAAAGTACGAAAATGTAAATCTAGTCCTAATCTAGAATACTGATATAACACAAATATGCATACTTATTTCGGAGTATTTTAGTAATTATGTTGTTTGTTTTGCTTGTGATATTGTGTTTTTATGTTCTTAGTATGTGATTTCTATCTACCAAATGCATTTTAGGTTTGTTTGTATGTTTTGATGTATTTTTAGTGATGCAAACTAGGCTTATCTAACAAGCAAAACCCGTAACAATCTATTGATACCCACACCTTAGATCGTCCAAGAAACAAGTTGGGTGGAAACTAGAACCCTTAATTATCTAACAACTAAGAACTCTAGCTATCAGTAAGTCGCCAAAATTAGATATGGATGTTCTAATTGATAAGAAAAGTGAACTATCTAACAACCTATTTTGTTTAGAAAGTTCAAAGAATAAAACTCCAAGTAATTTTGAAGCAAAATTCGTCACTTTTATTAAATTGATGAAAAAGATCTCCAAATAGGCTACAAAATAAACTATTTATAAGAATTCTTAACCCTAAACCTAAACTAAAACAAATCTTTAAAAGATTAGGATAATAAACTCTTAAAAGATAAGAAAACATGTCCTTTTTAGAAAAGGAATATAAAATTCTATTTTGGACTTAAACACAACCAAATTCATATGTAGCACTAAGCGGACTAAATAAGACATATTTGGGCTTCATCTTGGACTTAGAATACTTGTAGCTACTCCTTTGGGCTTAAAGCATCTAAATTAGACCCAATAACATTACTTGGGCTTAAGTCTTCAATTTTCACCAAATGAATAAGCTTTGGACCAGAATTAACTCCATGTGCACCAAACAGATCAGATTTATTCAGATTTGTACTTTGAGCCCAAATTACTTGTATTAGCATATGTAATGCTTCCTTCATCTTCTTAGCACGTGCCCTTATGATTGGACCTCCATCATAGGTCAAAGGATCCTGAATCTTTGCTAGATTAGGATTCCTTATTGCACTAGGAGTGTCATCATAGATATATTTTGATGATGTGAGAAACCACTAAAACATATTTTTCCTAGCATGTTGAAGAAAATTTGATTAAAATTAAAATGTCTTTGGCATTGGAAGCATATGTTTTTGCTTTCTTTTCATGAAGTGATTTTTTGGGGAGTATATGGATAAGATCTTTGAAGCTAACCAAATAACACGATAGGTTGTAGCTGTCACAACTGCTTACTTTACTTCAGTGCTTAAAAGGGTTAGTTTGTTTTACATCTTTAAAAACTACAAAATAACTTTTGAACCAAGGCTAAAAAGATACCTTGTTATACTTTTCCTATAATATAATAAAAAGCCCATCTTTATGAGTAAAAGTAAGAAGTTTATTAGATTTGCATCTTAAATACCTAATGCCGAAATTGGAACTTCCTTTAACATAGTAGAAAATTCTTTTAATTGCTGTAAACCGTTCTTGCTTGGACTATGCATGAATTTAGAAATAAGACTCATATTATAAAAGTCAGTAAACAGAGTTTATATGGGAGAATGATAACAATTGTATTAATGTGTAATCAGTACATTTATATAAGAAAAGTTTGTATGTTGATAAACAACTATGTAACAAATATAACAATTATAACAACTATTCAAATATAATACAACTTATCACTAATACCCCCCCCCACATAGGCTAAAGCTAGCATGGTGTTAGCCTGAGCTTACAGACAATGAATTAATGAGCAGGTCTAGAAAGAGGCTTGGTCATTATGTCTGCAAGCTGATCCTTCATCAAAATAGAGGCAACACTTAGTGTCTTCAATGGAACCTGCTCTCGCATAAAGTGGAAATTGACCTCGACATGTCTGGTGCAAGCAGTAAAGGCAACATTGGATGAAATGAAAAAGTCGCTAAGTTATCACACCATACCTAAGGAACCAGAGAGATGTGTAGCCTGAGTTCTTGAAGAAGTTTAGACAACCACCGAAGTTAAACTATAATGTTAGCCATGGCCTTAAATTCTGATTCAGTAGAGTTGCAAGCTACTATGGATTATTGTTTAGATTGCCAGCTAATCAAATTTCTGCCTATGTAAATGAGATATCCCCTTGTGGATTTGTAGTCATCCAAGCTTCCCGCCTCATCAACATCTACAAATGCTATTAGATTAAAATCTTTGGTGTGAGAAATTAACAAACTCTTATTCTTGGTGCCTTAAATATATCAAAGAACTCATTTTAATGCTTGCATATGAAGTTGAGTTGGTGAGTGCATAAAATGATATTCACAGCAAACATTGAATTCGGTCTTGTAAAAGTAATATATTGCAAGGATCCACAACACTTTCTAAATTTATGAGCATCAGTTGAAGATAGAGATGTTGAAGAATCTTTAAATAAAGGTGTACCTGGTACCATTAGAATTGAAATAGGTTTACATAAAGACATGCCCATGGAGTTAAGAATACCTGAAATATATTTTGTTGAGATAAGACTAGTCCAGCTAATTGAAAGGAGGCCTCTATGCCCAGAAAATAATGCAATGATCCTAAGTCCCTTAAGGAAAAAGAAGTGGACAACTGTTGAATAACCAAAATGAGAAATTCATTACTGTTGCCTATGAGTAGAATGTCATCCACTTAAACTAGGATGAAACATTGCACTTGAGCTGAATTATAAATGAACAAGGAAGAATCTGAATGAGAGCTAGTAAAACTAATTGTCTGTAGAAAACCACTAAGCTTTTGAAACCATGCACGCGGTGCCTGTTTAAGACCATACAAGGATTTTTGAAGTTTACAAACATAGTGAGGATGATGTTTGTCTATATATCCTTGAGGTTGAGCTATGTATACTATTTCATTCAACTCACCATGAAGAAATGCATCAGTGACATCTAGTTGATGAATTTGCCAATTATTTGAAACCGTAACTGAAGGAACATATCAAATGGTGATCAGCTTTACTACTGGACTAAAAATTTTAGTATAATTAACTCCATATTCTTGGGTATAACCCTTGGCCACAAAACAATCCTTGAACCTTTTATTTTCTCCATTAGAATGTCTTTTTATTTTAAACACCCATCGGTTTCCTACCATATTTGCATTATGAGGTGGTGGTACAAATGTCCATGTGTGAGTTCTTTTTAATGTATCCATCTATGCGTCCATTTTTTTACGCCATTGAATGAATTATTTGGCTTTGGAATAGCTCGTTAGTTCAGTGTCAATAAGAGTTTCGGTAGCCAAGGCATAATACCGAGTGTGTGCCATGGTAGCAGGACATAGAATCATAGGGTGTGGGCAAATTGGATCTGGTGATGTATTTTGGTTGGGTATAGGAGCAAGAAATGAGTTAGAGACAGTTGGTGAAGTAAGTGAGGTTGAGTCAACAAATAATTTTAAACCACCTATATTTACAACTGTATGTGGAAAAGGTGGAAGTCTTGGTATGGGAGATTTAGATAAGAGATGTGGTGAAGCAGTATTTATTTTTAAAAAGGAGATAGAATTGGTTGGAGAGGAAGATAGTGATGGATGTCTTTCAGTTGGGTGAGAGATA
>CATIWM010241391.1:0-11640 GCA_949671775.1 Mallotus repandus
TTATTATTAATATATATATATATATATATATATATATATATATATATACTTTTAATAAAAAATTATTAAATAAAATTATTATAATAACTTTCTAAATTTTCACTTTTATATTTAATTAATTTGTAGTTTTAAATTTATTAAAATTTATTAATTATTATATCAAAATCTATATACTATTTAAAATTCGCACAATATTTGGATTGACGATTGATTTTTTTTTAATTTTTGTGACAGATTTTACAAGAGATTTCATTTATTCATTTCAATTAGTTTATTTCTCTTCATATATAATTGTAAGAGATAAGTATAAAAAAAACTCTGGATTAGATGCGTGTTTACTTAAAGACATGTAATTTTTTGACATTTAGAAATATATGATTCTATTTTCTAATACTTCAATACCCTATCAATTCATATCATCATTATTTAATAATAAAATTTCAATACAACACTCACTTTCAATAATAAAAATGTTTCATATGCAATATTTATAATCAATATATCTATTTATATATTTTTAGAATTATTACAAATTTATTTTAAAATTTATTTTATTTTATTCCTAATAAAATAAAAAATACATCTTATTTTTATTTACCGTAAATTTATTTTAATAAGTTAAATATTATACTACATAATAAATAATTTTATTATTAAAAATTTATATTATTTTAACATTACATTATATATCTTTTATTAATATTACTAATGAGTATATTAAAATGCAATTAGAATCAAACAACAAATTTTTAAATATTATAAAAAATAACATAGTTCATTAAATGAAAAAATGTCTAATTACATGATATATCATGGTACTTTATCCTAATTATAAATATAAATGTGAATGTCCGTTATGAAAACTCTTATGACCCATGCGCATTTGATCAAGTAATAGAGATTCTCTTTTTCATCTACCTTTTTTCCCCATATATATATATATATATATATCCTCTCTAAGCAACCGAGCAGTAAGCTCTTGGGAATTAATCTAATCTACTTGACGCTTCTGCCAAGAAAGATGATTCAACTAAAGAAAAAGCCATGATCTATAATTAAAGATCCTTGTTTGAACTAATGATTAACAATAAATGGGCACGATCATGCAATATGGATCAATAATTATAAAGCAAATGAAGCCCTCACAAGATCACACGAATGGCTATATAAATAATTTGGATACATATTATTAATAATTATATTTTAAAATATAATAACATTTATTCATACATGCCAAAATTAGTTGATAAGAGACTATTTTCATTTAAAGTCATGTTTCTAATTTGAGTCATAATATAAAAAGATGCGTTAAATTTATTATTGAAAGACTTTTGCCACTCATGTGGTCTTATTTGAATCAAACTGAATTAATTATACCGATAGTTCAGATAAAAAATATATATTATAACATTTAAAGTTAAAATTTTATAATTATTAATTTATAAAATTAATTATTATCTAATTTAAAAAATGAATAACTACTCTTACTTATATCATTCATTAATACTTGTATTGTTGAATCTAACCGATATCATTCATTAATACTTGTATTATTGAATCTCACCAATAATTAATAAAGATTTTGTAGAATTGAATCTAACTAGACTAGTATATACATTAGCATACAAAGAGAATGTATATATAATTGTGATATTTATGATGGTCAAAAAGCTTATACATATATATTGCTTAAATAATTTTAGTGGTTGGTCTTCTTAGTATATATATTATTATGTATAGAGTGATGATTTAAGAATATGAAATCAAATATTCTTTAGGCAAAAACAATGTGCTCTTATGAGATAAAGATTGTGCATCTCACCTCACTTTCTTTTGATACATCTGACTGCTCCCCACCCCACTATTAACACCTAAAACAAAATCATATCGTCTAAGAAAATTAATTAAAAAAAGAAATATTAGACAATAATTGTTGCAACATCTTAACCCAAATTAATTATTTAAAACTAATTAGGAAGAAGAAAACTACATCAAAATATTCTCAAACAGCCATTAGAGCATGTTTACAAGGTTGCATTAGCATATACAAATGGAAATCAAGTTGTTTGTTGTTATGTTATATGCATTGTGATGGATTAATTTATGACGTAGCACTGAACTGAAAGATCAACAAATGATAAGACTTGAATACACACGACAAAACACCATATAGATTTTGCATGATGTAAAAGTCTTAACTTCCATTTTTTTTAAAAAAAATTTTTGGAGATAAATATGTGGTAATAATTGAGGAGGTCGACAAAGGGCATATATTTGATATGTCATACATGTATACATAAAGTCACAAGTCTCTATTTATGAAATATATAGATATGTCATAATCATCATTACCACCATCAATTACAGTTAGTGATCTCTGTTACTTCTATTTTGTACATCACCGAGTGTCCATTTTGGGACATAGTTGGCGATCTTATCCTAAAGACAAAGACACTTCAGCAAATTTAATGGAATTAACATTTTAATACTCGCATTAGTTAAAAAGAATTCAATAGTATAATATATGGTGTGAGTTACGACGATATTATTACTACGATTTGTAATATGAAATATTATCAATAATTTTTTTGTTTAATTTATCAACATTTATAATTTTGCATTTGTGAAAAATAAACCCCACATGTGTGTATGTGGCATTTATATTTTTCTTATACGTGTGAAAATAATTGAAGTCTTCACAAGTGCTTTCACTTGGTATGATGTCTAGCTATTAGCTAAGGTTGGGCTCTTATGTGGAGTGATATAAGAAATGACACATCGGAGGTAATGATGGAAGAGAAGAACTGATACTACGAAGACGAAGTAGGAAGCTCATGATGGTAATAAAATGGTAGGGAAATAGTCTACATTTGATGGGTTGTGTTTGTCTCTTGTCATTTTGCTATGGACACAAGAAACGTAGCATAAGCTGAAGGTGTCTAGCTCCTTCATGGGCATGGCTTGCTGGCTTGGCCTGATCTCTCACATATCGTCATGTGGTAGCTATAAGCCTCCTCATCTCGTGGTGATTAGATTCCTAATAGACACACTTGTAAGATAATTTGAGTATAATAATATCAATACTCCATTATAAAAACACAGTCACGAGGCAGTCATTTTATGTATTTATTTATGGACTATATGATATATTTGTGCCTTTTTTGTTACCCATCACGTGGTGCCAATGCTTAATCACCCTATTAAGACTGATTATTTAAGAAAAAGGGTATCTGATTTTGTAGGTTTATTATATTTTTTTATCATAATATATTAGACATAATTATCAGCACATACACTTCACTTTCCACAATATTAGCACCTTAAATATGATAAATATGATGATATCGAATAATAGAAGATACTTCTCCATTTTAAATTAAATAGAAATAATTTTATAAATTAATAATAAAAAGATTCGAGTTTTATATCTCAAACAAATGACTTGAAAATATTGCATTTATATTGGTTTATCTAAATAGTTACAAACTTTAAATAATACTGTAAGATTCATAGTACAAATTATATATGGACCATATCATATAGATCTAAATTACATTAATGAGTCCATTAATTTTATATTTTACTAATTCTGGACTAGATCTAAATCTCAATTTCTTATCATAATTAATTTGCACATATATAATTATGTTTAAGATCTAAAATCCATTACTGAACCTGCCTGGATATATTATAGTTAACTCTATCCTGCAGCAGATTTTGCAGCCTCTCCTTTTTGCTTGCAGCTTTCTCTTGCACAGTTGTAAACAATTTAATCTATGCAGGCTTTTAATTTAAAAGTGTGGTTTTGGACAACCCTAATGTGAATGCCACTGTCTCCTACAGCAACAAGTAGCTAGCCGTTTATTGGGTTTACTCTGAATTGCTTTTGACATTTGTGCCAATTCATTGCATCAAGAATATGGTAGTGCATAAATTATTGGTTCAACTATCATATCATGCTAACTGAAGCAATTGCTTTGCACTAACCAACTCATGGAAGTTTATCAATCGTTTTCATGTCACAATATTTCTCATTAGGGCAAGAAATTTCATTTTCATTTCAAGGTCAGGCTTGTAGATTGGATGTCATTGGGTTGATAAGAACATACCAATTAATTGCTTATATACTATAGTAGCACAACATATCATAAATTTTTCAATTTAAATTTGCGTGAATCATTTTACTTCATATATGAATTGGAAAAAATTTATAAAATCAGTTTGTGTTTTAATATAATATAGTTATTTTTAAAATTTTTTTTGCAATGTATTTGATTTATTTATCGTTAGATGATGATAAGGAGTAGCCATATTAGGATATAATTTCTTGGTTATAAGGGACAAATTGGTGCAACCGGGAATTAATATTATTGTAGAACTGTAATGAATTGAATTTCAATTAATCCATCATTTTTGTTTTGGAAATGAAAAAGAAAAATCCAAAGACGGAAAAGAAAACTAATTTTGTAGAATAGGCAGCAGAAAAAGTTAAAGGAAAAAAAAAAAGCTTACATTAAAAAAGTATTGACAAAGTCACTTGCCCACCCCATTTAAATTAAAAAACAGTTATCTTTCCTTCCCCCCACCTCTCATCCTCCATAAACAAATGCTTAAAACTACCCATCTAAAATTCCATTACTCTGCACAAACATCATGGCCTAGCTGTTTCTTGGATCCGGAGATTCTGGGTTTCTTTCAAATTGTTTATAGCTACCTCTGCAAACATCTAATTTTTTTTTAAAAAAAGAATTTAAAAAAAAAAAAAAAAACATATAGCCCACAAAACATGATTTGGTTTCTCTCATTGTCACTCCCAAGGCTCAAACCCTTCTTTTCTGTGCTTCTCTCATTGGAGTTTGTAGCATAGCTGTGATGCCTGTTAATCCATGGACCCTCTTCTCCTTCTTAATCCTTTCTTTTGTTCTTGTAATTCCTTTTCCTTTTACAGCTTTCGCCGTCAACCAACAAGGCGAAACTCTTCTGTCATGGAAGAAAAGCTTGAATGCCATGCCTCAGGTTTTGAGTAATTGGGAGCCTACTGATGAAACTCCTTGCAGGTGGTTTGGGATCACTTGCAATTACAATAATGAAGTCGTGTCATTGGATTTGAGATATGTTGATTTATTTGGAAAAGTTCCCAGTAATTTCACTTCATTGTATTCTTTGAACAAGCTCATCCTTTCTGGAACCAACCTTACTGGTTCAATCCCAAAAGAGATTGCTGCTGCACTTCCTCAACTGACTTGCTTGGACTTGAGCGAGAATGCATTGACAGGCGAAATCCCCAGTGAGCTGTGTAACTTGTTGAAGCTTGAAGAACTCTACCTCAACTCGAACCAGCTTTCAGGCGCAATTCCAATCGAAATTGGAAACGTTACAAGCTTGAAATGGCTAGTTCTGTTTGACAATCAGCTTAGTGGCGGAATACCATACACCATAGGCAAGTTAAAGAATCTCAAAGTGATTAGAGCAGGTGGTAACAAGAATCTTGAAGGTCCATTACCTCAAGAAATTGGCAACTGCAGCAATTTGGTGTTGTTAGGCCTAGCTGAAACAAGCATCTCAGGTTTTCTCCCTTCAACTCTTGGCCTCTTAAAGAAACTCCAAACCATTGCCGTCTACACCTCCCTCCTTTCAGGCCAAATCCCACCGGAACTGGGTGACTGCACCCTGCTTGAAAACATCTACCTCTATGAAAACTCGCTCACCGGATCCATCCCAAAAACATTAGGCAATCTTGGAAACCTCAGGAGCCTATTGCTCTGGCAGAACAACTTGATTGGTGTTATTCCTCCAGAGATAGGAAACTGCAATCAAATGCTAGTCATCGACATATCAATGAATTCACTGACAGGAATCATTCCTCAATCATTTGGCAATCTAACCGAGCTACAAGAACTCCAGCTGAGCTTCAATCAAATCTCTGGCGAAATTCCTGCACAGTTAGGCAACTGTCGCAAGATTATACATATTGAACTCGACAACAATCAAATCAGCGGCGCAATTCCCTCTGAATTAGGCAACTTATCGAACCTGACGCTACTGTTTATTTGGCAGAACAAAATTGAGGGAACCATACCAGCTTCCATTTCCAACTGTCACAATTTAGAGGCTATCGATTTGTCTCAAAACAGTTTGATGGGACCCATTCCGGGAGGCATATTCCAGCTGAAGCTACTCAACAAGCTTTTACTCCTCTCCAATAATCTCTCTGGCGAAATTCCACCCGATATTGGTAACTGCTCGTCCCTAGTTCGGTTTCGCGCCAATGATAACAAGCTCACCGGTTCAATTCCATCGCAGATTGGAAACTTGACGAACATCAACTTTTTAGATCTCGGATCCAACCGTCTATCTGGAGTTATAGCGGAGGAAATCTCCGGTTGCCGGAATCTCACTTTCCTCGATTTGCACTCCAATTCTATTTCTGGTAACTTGCCGCAAAGTTTAAACCAGCTTGTTTCGCTTCAACTGATTGATTTATCTGACAACCTGATCCAAGGCACGTTGAATCCAAATCTTGGCTCGTTGAATTCGCTTACTAAACTCATTCTCTCAAAGAACCGTTTCTCAGGTCTGATTCCGGTTGAACTCGCTTCTTGCTCCAAGTTGCAGTTATTGGACCTGAGTAACAACCAGTTCTCAGGGAATATCCCGTCTAGTTTGGGGAAGATTCCGTCACTTGAAATCGCATTGAATCTGAGCTGCAACCAACTCACTAACGAGATTCCGTCGGAGTTCACCGCGTTAGAGAAGCTTGGAATGCTTGATCTTTCCCACAATCAGCTCACCGGAGATCTCAGCTATCTCGCAAACTTGCAAAATCTCGTGGTCCTTAATATCTCGCACAACAATTTCTCCGGTCGTGTACCGGAAACTCCATTCTTCTCGAAGCTCCCTCTCAGCGTTCTCACTGGTAATCCAGACCTTTGCTTCTCCGGCAGTCATTGTGCAGGAGGAGGAAGCAGCACCAGTGACAGTCGCATGAAACACGCGAAGGCTGCGCGTATAGCAATGGTGGTGCTACTATGCGCAGCGTGTGTTCTCCTCCTGGCGGCGCTGTACATTGTCCTTGTAAGCAAAAGACGACGTCGTCACGGGTCCCATGGGTGCTATATCGACGGCGGCGACACAGACATTGAGATGGGACCACCATGGGAGGTGACTTTATATCAGAAACTCGACTTGTCAATTGACGACGTGGCAAGGTCACTAACAGCAAGTAACATAATTGGGCGGGGTAGATCCGGCGTCGTTTATAGAGTGACTCTTCCATCTGGTTTTACAGCGGCGGTTAAAAGATTCAAGGCTGGTGAAAAATTTTCAGCAGCGGCATTTTCATCGGAGATTGCGACACTGGCGAGGATTCGGCACAGAAACATCGTCCGATTATTGGGTTGGGGAGCGAACCGGAAAACGAAGCTGTTGTTCTATGATTACATGAGCAATGGGACGTTGGGAGGTTTGTTACATGACGGGAATGTTGGATTGGTGGAGTGGGAAACAAGGTTCAAAATAGCGTTGGGTGTAGCAGAAGGATTGGCATATTTACACCACGATTGTGTACCAGCAATTTTGCACCGAGACGTCAAAACACATAATATTTTACTCGGTGATCGATACGAGGCTTGTTTGGCTGATTTCGGATTGGCTAGGCTGGTTGAAGATGAACATGGCTCGTTCTCGACCAGCCCACAGTTTGCAGGGTCCTATGGGTACATTGCACCTGGTGAGTGTTCATTTCCGTTATGTTTAGATTGATTATTAGTGTTTATATACATGTCATAAATTGGTTTTAGCTAAAAGATGATTAATTTGAAATGGGTAATTGCAGAATATGCGTGCATGCTGAAAATTTCAGAGAAGAGTGATGTTTATAGCTATGGAGTGGTTCTTTTAGAGATGATAACAGGAAAGCTGCCTGTGGATCCATCATTTGCTGACGGGCAACATGTAATCCAGTGGGTAAGAGAGCAGCTAAAGAGCAAAAAGGACCCAGTAGAGATACTTGATTCAAAACTACAAGGTCATCCTGATACACAAATACAAGAAATGCTACAAGCACTTGGTATCTCTCTGCTTTGCACGAGCAATCGGCCGGAGGATCGCCCGACAATGAAAGATGTGGCTGCATTATTGAGGGAAATTCGACACGAGCCAGCCACTGGAAGTGAGGCCCATAAGCCGACCTCCAAATCTCCCAAAACGACAGAAACCGCTCCGTCGTATTCATCATCCTCTGTGACCCCAGCTCAGCTGTTAATGCTTCAAGAGGGATCATCCCCCTGCTCACTTGCTTACTCATCTTCCTCGGCTAGTTATGCTTCCAAAATTCAGTAACTTATAAGAGTAATGAATTATGATCCCACATAATTGCGTAGGGTACATAGAAAAAGTTACGTTGCTGTTTTTGAGTAGCTTGGAATTAGTAAGATGGCAAATCAAGTATATAAATTAGAGTGAATGGGTGTCCAAATTCTTTTTCATCTATGTTTACCATTTATTTTGGTCTTTTATGGGTGTAAAATGGTTTATAAAGCTCTGCACTAGAAAGTTAGCAGAATGATGCACACAACAAGCAATAAAAAGAGAAAGAGGAAAAGGATGCTCCCACCACTGCCACATTCATGCAATGGTAAGAGAAGAGAGTAATGTAAATTAAGATAAGTGGGGGAGGCAGACAATAGAGTGTTGGATTGAGATTGAAAGAACATATTAATTAGTTACATAATATTTGTTTGTTTCTTGGATGTCTCATTATCACTTTCCCCATAATTCTAGTTTGTTTGTTGTCTTTCTCCTCTCTTTTCTCTTCACCCTCACGTGGTGGGGGGACATTTGATTGTAACCCCTTAAAAAAATTGACAACCAAAGGAATTGACAACCCTCACTCCCTTTGCTCCTAATTATTTCTGAGCATTTCCCTCATAGCCACTCAAAACATATTCTGTCTTTTCTTTTTCTGAACTTGTTAAGAAAAGTTTCATCACTCTGATAATATGTTCATCAATTGAACTCATAATATTTTCAATGCTAACGAATGGAGCTTTGCTGGTTACTTAAACTTTTAACGTGCATTTAAAAAAATAAATTTCCGTACATAAAAATTGAAGAGAGAAATCGTCCTTGCAATCCTTTTGTTAGCTTTTCTGCATAGTACAAACACAAACGCCACACATTCGCACAACTAATACGCATATTGGCATCAAGAGGCCATGCACGTCATAATTTCACACAAAAATATACAAGAAAATGACTCCTCATTCAAGCAAGCTTTTGGTCCCCCACATCATATAATTGAAACATAATATTAGAAAAAGATTTTTTTTCATCATGTACTGGAGTCTCAGTGTCCATCACTAATGCAATAAGCTGGTTTGGTTGATGAAAGTTACAATGCCCTTCCTTTTTCTAATTATCATGTGACTTGCGCACATGCAAATTAACACGAAAAGTACTCTAGTTTGACAGCTTAAATGGCCCCCCCTCCCCCTGTGAACGTGAGAACTGTGCAAGATTTTACCCTGTTGGCTGTAGGGTCCTACAAATGCAGAAGCAAATTGCAAATGAACCACCAAATTTCACCTTCAAGACTTGTTTACTGCACTACTGTCTTTGTGACCACCCACATGCAATGGCGTGAATCTCTCATCACCCATTGATTTAAAAACGTCTCCTGATCGTTCACTTTCATAAAAGATTTTGCCATGTAGGTTGTCCTGCCCAGTCAAACATGTGATAACCAGAGATTTATCTCTGCAAGTAGATATTCTCTTTTAATAGAATGCTCAAAACATCGAAACTATTAGTTAGGCTTAGGCACGTTACAAGAAGCGTTACCTAATATGGAAAAACACAATTAACTCCCAAAGAAAAGAAAAGATTTGCAGAATAACTACTTCTACTCTGGCAGAGAATTTTATTTTTAACTTTTCTGCACATTCACTTTGATGAAATATGATAAAAAAAATAAAAAGATGGTTATCCCAAATTGTAAAGAAAAGAAGGAGGGAGAGAGTTGGTTATAAATTAAACTCTTTATTTTCTTTGTTTAATGTGTCAATCACCACTTGTATTTGGTGTACCATTAAAAGCTATTAGCTATACTAGTAGAGAATTTAAAGGGAAATTTTCTTGGGTATATACTTGAGTTTTTGGGTGTGAGTGAGAGTTCAATATTTTGTAGTGTGGTTGTAATAATTTTTCACATAATAAGGTATTTGTTGGATTGTAAGGGGTTTATTTTCCCAACAATTGGTATCAGAGCCGATGGTTCGGTAACGAGCTTGAAGGCAGTGTAGGAATTTCTTTAAAATTCTTAGTATGCTCTGTGGTTGCGGCTTTGTCCGATCTTCCACATCAGAAAAGATGTTTTAGAAATTGTTGTGATCCAACTGGAAATCCTTTAAATACGGTATTGTATTTATTGAGTGTGGTATTGTGTAAGTAAGTGCAGCAAATAAAGTTTTATCACAAAGGCTATAATCGGCTAAGGAGGTTGGGACTTAAGTGGTACCATTTGTGTCCCCCCAATCTTTCCTGAAAACTTTCTTAGTGCATTTTGTTGACACAATTGTTCATTCATTATTCACGTGAGAGGTCACTGTAGTAGGAAGTACTGTTCAAGTATACGGAGGTACTGTGCATTATTGAGCAAAAATGAGCTTCAGATTTGATAGTGAAAAATTTGATAGGAGAATTAATTTTGGGTTGTGGCAAGTACAAGTCAAGGATATACTAATCCAGTCTGGATTATATAAGGCCTTGAGGGGAAAACCAGCTTCTTTGTCCGAAGGAAATGAGTCAGATAAATCCGGTGACAGTAGTAGAGAGAAAGAAAAATCCAAGATGAGTGAAGAAAAATGGGAGGAGCTAGACATGAGAGCAGTAAGTCAGATTCGCCTCTGTCTAGTTAAAAATGTTCTTGCTAATGTTGCTAGATGGTCATCAACAAAAGAGCTTTGGGAAAAGCTTGAGGAAATGTACCAGGCTAAAAGTCTTTCAAATAGGTTATATTTGAAGGAGTAATTTCACAAATTGCAAATGGAAGAAGGTACAAATTTTTTTGACCATCTTAGTGTACTCAATGGGATTGTTTCTGAACTGGAATCTATTGGAGTGAAAATTGATGATGAAGATAAAGCATTGAGGCTTGTCTGGTCTCTTCCACCTTCCTATGAGCACATGCAAACCGTTTTAATGTACAGGAAAGAGAATATGAATTTTTCAGAAGTGACAAGTAAGCTGATTTCGGAAGAAAGAAGGCTGAAAAATGGAGAGAACAAGTCTTCTAAAAGTGAAGCATTGTCGGTTTGTGGAAATGGGAAGAAGTATAAAGGCTCCAAAAAGAAAATTATCTACTGGGGATGTGGGCAACCTGGACATGTAAAGAAGGATTGCAAAAATGGTAGAGCTAATTCAGCTAATGGCTCCAAAAGTCATGCTACTAATGTGGTCGTCTTTGAAAAAGAAGATGATGAACTTTCTCTATGAGGAAAGATATATATCCTCATGGCATGATAGCTACCAACTGAGTTGCCATGGAAAAGGATGTATGATAGGTAGCATATCCACAGTTTGCACATGGGCATTGGTTGACAGTTGATGCAAGGTGTGTGGTGGAATTGATGTCGATGGCTA
>CATIWM010241430.1:0-5000 GCA_949671775.1 Mallotus repandus
TCCAGATATTAAAAAAAATACCTGACGGGGTAAAAAATCATCTCTATCAAGACGACAGGCCCACTCTCTGTACTATCAATAGGATCAATTATAACAAGCCGCACACTCATAATTCCAGAAATACAGAAAGAAAGAAATTTCACGATCGAACTACCAAAATAGAATAAAAAATCCGAGACCAAAATGCTTCGTTTTGTATTGAAAAACTAGGACTTAGCGGTTCTTGTAAATCTAATTCATTGAGATTCCGTCTAGTAAAACGGAAGAATTATAAATCTCCAAAATAATAGATAGGAATACCGCAAATAGAGCCATTGCGACACCCATCAAAGGGGTAGTTCCCCATCCAGGAGCTACTTTACCATATTCTGAATTCAATGGTTTCAATAAATCCCCTATAATAGTTCGTCCTGGTCCAGATCTGGAAGTATCATCAATGGTCTGTTTAGCCGTAAACCTTATTGCATTAGATCTTTGAACTTTGCTATTCCATTGGAAATGGACCATTCCATTGTGGATCCACCATGATCTTGGAATTCCCTAAGAATGGCAACTGCAACTTCAGTCGCCATCTCCATATCTCGTTCACTTGTGAGCTCGGTTCGGAATAATAAGCTTCCCGGGCGATGAACAAAAGGATCTTTTTTCCGGAACTTCAGGTGCGCTCCGCCCGGAGATAGCGAAATCCCCCCAACCTCAAGGTCGATACCAATCCTTGAATGTAGAAACCAATGCTTCCATCTGATCGTAGTTTCCAATTATGGAGATAGCTCCACGGATTCCAGAGAAGAAAGAATAGGAACCGGATCTTTTTTAGAATGAATATTCAGCTGAAGTGGAATGTGATAGATTGGAGCAATGTAAATTCATATTTGATTACTTGTTCCTTAGTAGTTGGATCTCTCACCAACCCAGTTTTGGCTCTTCCGCCCTTCATTCCACTTGGGCATCTGGTCGATACCAGCAAAAACATCTCGGAACAAGGTCCCAGCACCAGCCTGCCTGATGCGCTCGAAAAAGAAAGAAAGGAAGAGACGATCCGATGTAGCATGTCCGAAGGGGAACAAACCCCTCAGACCACTATGGAAAACATCGATTTCAAAGGCGATCTGATCAATTTCACCTGCACGTCTATCATCTTTATTCACTGGGATCACCAGAACTAAGCCCAGTGAGTCACCAACCATATTACTAAACAGTGACACCTACTTGCTTGTTCGACACCAGATCTTGATCCTGCTCTTCCGGGGAGGCTCCTATCCGATTGACAAGAGATGCTTGCTCTTACTTTTAAAGGAGTATGCACTGGGTCCTGCACCACTTATTAATGAAGAATGGATGGATCGCATGAACGATTCCCTATGATACCTAAAAGCCCCATGATTCCATTCACTTTCTCCGCCGGCCGGGTCAATTCAATGATGGGCCTTCGGGTACTTTCCTTATCCCGAGCGAGAGCGATCGACTCTGTACCTGAGTAGATCTAAGATGAGAGAGTCAGTTGAGGGGCGTTCACTAGAGGAGGTCAACTAGAATAGTTGTCCTGTCCTTGCGGATTCGCTATTCCTGTCCTTGAGGAACTGCTTTGGCTTGAGCTTGCTTGAGTACTGGAGGAAGCATGAAGCTTGCCTTGTCTGGTCCGTACTCCGGTAGTAGGACTGGCCTAGAAGGTATTCCTGTCGTGTAGGAATAGGCCAGTTAGTTCAGTCGGAGTTCTCCCGTCTCATAGCAAGTGAAATAGCTACCGATCTATTAAGGTAAGGCTAGAGAGTAAGCCCCTTCCCTAAAGGTAGACGCTGTCATGAAAGAGCAAAGCAGGCATGAAGGCTAGAACATAGAGTTGGAGGCCTCATTTCATGTAACACAAAGGAAAGCAGTGGCCGTTCGCGTTCACTCACTCAAGTTAGGGATGCAACGAAAAGGCGGAACTGAAAGCATATATCCGTAATAGGAGGAAGCTGCTTCTTTTTCCTTCTCTTCGACCAGTTCTTTATTCGTATAAATAAGGTTCGGTACAGATCGTATGGGAAAGCACGATCAAGGCTTTGCTTTGACATAGAAAAGATAAAAGGAAAAAGAAAGATGAGGCAAGCAACTCCAGCTCAGATAGCTTCAAGCCCTCAACAGCAACAGCTCCAATGTGAGAGTTTGGTTAAAAAACCTTAAATGCTACAGCTTTTGAATTTGAAATTTCTTTCTTCTATTCATTCACATTCACAACATACGTTCTTATTCTGTTTTTCTTATTTTTACTTCCCTAGAAGATCCGGGTAAGGAACAAGGTGAGACGAGAAGACCTGTCACAGGTTGGGGAGGAAAACTGAGAGACGAAAGCTCTCGCATCATAGCTGTTGGGAAGGAACCTCTTGCTTCACCTACTACTACGTGGACAGATAGATGAACGAAGCTCTACTGACTACTCCACGCTAACCTGTGTACTACCGCTTCCATGCTCGCTCACTGAAACTCTTGCGCTAGATTACGTTTCGCTTAACTCTCGGGATGGAATGGAAAGATCTAGTAGTTCCATGTCGGGTATTGAAAGAAGAAAGCACGCGCAGGAAGACTGCCTGTGACTCCCACTGGCACATATTGACAGATCGGTTACACCTATACTATTGATAAAATGACTGATCCAGCAGATCCCGCTTCGCTGCTCTTGTCTCTGTCACCAGCTTTTCAGATCTCTATTGCCATGAAGGAACATTTCTACCTTTATCTTAGCACGAGAGCGGCATATCGTGGGTCAAAGACCTTTGGTCCCTGTCCGTTGACGGAAAAGAGAAAGGGAGATTGGGCTTGTGAAAGGATTGCTGTCAAGAAAGACTCTTCAGCATCAAGATCGCATGTTGGATCACTGCCAACTGATCATCATATAGCATGATTCAAACTCCTACCGCTTCGCTAGTGAGCTATCCACTTCTGCTGTAAAAACGAATATCCATGCTGGTCTTGACCTGACACGAGCTATTGAAGCTCTCTTCCTAGCCCAACACCGCTTCCTGGACGAATCGGAGAGCATGAGCCCTTGTGCTGTACTTGCATTACTAACACCTAAGAAGGATGGCACCTTCTTCTTCAATCTCCACAAACCATGCGCTCCTACTATCTATTGTGCCTACCCAGGTTACTTCTAACCCTACGTAACAAACGGGATCAAGGGCATCATTGACTTACAGCGGTTAAAGCAGCTAATTCCCTCTTGGTCTACAGCCTTATCTTTCTGATAAGAGATAGCATTAGGGCAGACTGCATTAAACTAGATCAGATAGAATTACTTAATGATGTCTTAAGCATTAGTTTACTTAAGTTCCTCTTTCTTGCTTGGGCTGGCTTGGGGTCTTCCTTCCGTCTGACCGTAAGTAGTGACCTAGCGCTCTAACCGTAGGGAAACCTATTGGCTGGATTTCATCCTATTCGAACAACATCTGACTTGATCTTGTCCAAGCTAGGAGCAAGCTCGACAAGAGCCCCAGTCAGCTTAAACGCTTACATAGGACGAAGATGAAAAGGAAAACAGAAAAGAAGCGAGGCTAGCTGACAGGGGACTAGCTTAAAGAGACCTAGCTGACAAGGCTTTTTCCTTTCGGTCGAGCTCTTGAAGTACCTAAAGGCTTACTCGATAGAGTAAGAAGTAGTTTTATTCAAATCACACCTATACGAGTATCAAAGGACCTATCAGAGAGTCTGTCAATAGAGTGAGATAGCGATTGATTCATTGTCCAGCTATAGGGATCATGCCATGTGAAAAAGCCATTTCGAGAGTCGTCAAGTGATAAACCTCATTGCCTATTTATATAAGGGCCTCTCTATACGAACTTCAACTCTTTCAGAGCCTTGTTCGCTTGTCAATTCTTGGTGTAATACTCACTTGTAAATGATTGGTGTCAGAATTTTTCACTGATCAGGTGTGATCAGTCTCATCCGTGTAAGAATTAGGAATTCCTTTTCCAACTCGTCCCGGAATGGGCGTTATGGCAAAGAACAAGAAGAAAACAAAAGGAGAAATTTGTCCAATAGTAACAAATGGTGCCTCCACAGGTTGACATCCGATCCAACCTAGTAGTAAGCAATCCGCCAAAAGCAACCAAAAGATTCCTTGGTGAATCGGGCGAAAACTTGAACTACGCACATACATACTTTTAAAAAAAGGTAAAACCAACAGACATATAAAAACGGGTGCTATTGCGGCTACACCTCCCGATTTGTCAGGTATACTACGAAGAATGGCATAGATCGGTAGGAAATACCATTCCGGCACAATATGAGGCGGGGTGGGCATCGGATTAGCAGGTATATAATTGTCGGGATGCCCCAAAACATTAGGAGCATAAAAAATCCAAATGGAAAAAAAGATAGCAAAAGCTACCCAACCTACTAGATCCTTTACATAAAAATAAGGGTAAAAAGCAATTTTATCCATCTCTGAATGTACACCCAATGGATTATTTGATCCATATTGATGCAATGCAGCCAGATGAAGAAGACTGGCGCCTACTAAAATAAAGGGGAGTAAATGATGAAGACTAAAAAAACGATTTAAGGTGGCATTGTCCACGGAGAAACCACCCCAAAGCCAAGTCACTATGGTATCTCCTACTACAGGTATGGCGCTAGCTAAGCTTGTAATTACTGTAGCTCCCCAAAAGCTCATCTGACCCCAAGGTAGTACGTATCCTATAAAAGCTGTCACAATCATTAATAGGAAGATTACAACTCCGAGACACCGAACAAATTCCCTAGGACTGCTATAACTCGCATGATATAGACCGCGAAAAATATGAAGGTGAACCACAATGAGAAACATACTTGCCCCATTAGCATGCATATAACGGAGCAACCAGCCCCCTTCAACATCTCTCATAATGTGTTCGACGCTGTTGAAAGCTAGATCCACATGAGGTGTGTAATGCATAGCTAAAAAAACGCCAGTCACTATCTGAATGACTAAACAAATACCAGCTAACGGACCGAACCCCCACCAATAACTAAGATTGCTC
>CATIWM010241430.1:7500-42500 GCA_949671775.1 Mallotus repandus
CCATTTCTTCTTTAGTTTGGATTAATTCCAAACTAAAGGGCAGTTCCTCATTTGTTTTCTTACTGATCAAACCATCAATTAGCCCACTGGCCTCCCATTCTTCGAGCTTTCCCCTTGCAATGCGAATAAAACTTTCTTTCATTGCCTCGTGTTCTTCACTCCCAGGTTGGATATAAGTAAAAGAGTATTGCTCTTCGTTCTGTCCGTTGTTGGGAGAACTATCAATACCGGGAGTAGAGGTGGAAGAAGACGACGCGGACGAGACGGATTGCCTTGGAGTACAGAAGAGTTCCTTGTCTGAATCTCCCTCGCGGGAAGCATGTGCAATAAGAGAGTCCGATGGATATTTTTGTATTGAAGAGGGGCCGGCATCACCCCTGTGCTTGGCTTGGTTAATTGTCTCGTTTCCTACCGCCATTTTCATTATGGTTCCGTCAAAGATAAAGATCCCGAAAGCGGATAGAATCCAAACCAAAAGGAACCATCCTTCACAACCTAAGCCCCTACTCAACAGGACTCGTCGACTTCCAAGAGAGCACCCCATTTTAGAAAGTAGGGACTGAAAGAAATCCATTGAGCCGAGTTTCAGACAAAGAAGATACAAAAGACTGGACATTGTTGCTACAAAGAGGAAAGGCATCGATTTCTTAAAAAGAAGAGTACCACCATGTTTGCCCAATAAGAAGACTTTCTGACTCAATCTTCGGAGTACCCGAAAATACTTGATCATCCGAGAATCCGCTATAAATCGATCCCACTTCTTAGAGACTACAGTTATTAAGGCTTGATACAAGTGTTGCATGGGTTAGCAATCAATTCTAAGCTTCCAGGTATACTCTCGGTCTATTGACCATAATGAGCTGCAATAGTATGCTCAAAGATGGGAACAACCTTAAGCTGGATGAGGGTATAGGTATACCTACCCACCCAGACGACTCCCGATCATGTGACCTACTAATGGCCCCATGCTGGCCTTCCGCATCAACCAGTGCACCCCGATGCACCAACGTGAATCAAGGTCATAACTAGTTAGTCCATAAGCACTCGCCTAAGTGGACCAGATCAAGTCTGATCCAAGGGAGGGCACCTTAGGTAGACAAAATCCGCATTTCAAAAGCCTGGGATCCTGTTTCTTGGACGACTTTAGTAAAGGGAGAATGGCAACTGGGCCCTGCAGTGGTAGAACCTGGTGAACCGGGCGTACTCTTTCTTGCTCTTTCTTCTCTTATTCAATTTCTAGTTTGATCGAGAGCGGTACACTTCTCCCCAATATGAGATAGGTTGCAGCTATAGTCAGAACTCAAACTGAGCCAATTGGGTAATTATGACCTGAGGTACCGAAGCCGGACGGGCAGACCTCTAAGGATCCGGTAAACAGGGTAGCCCCAGGTACGCTTGGGACTGGATTGAATCCTTTTTTCCTAGTAGCGAACCTTTTACTCGTTCCCACAATCATCTTTCTTGTACCTCGATAACCAAATCCCACATGTACTATCACGAGGAACTGGCTTTTCAACTGAATGGATTTCCGGAACTTCTTCGAGTAGCTGAACTCATAAACCGAATTACCAGCTTTCCTTCTCTGAGGAATCTCCCTGAACCTAAATTCGGGTTAATGACCTATTCTCCTAGCTTTCCGATAGCTAAGTGCCAAACCTTCCTCCCAAAACCTTAACTCCCGAAGTAAATATTCTCTATTCGCCCCTTCTTTCTAAAGAGTGCCTTGCCTACTTCTTCAAAAGTTGAGTTACCCAGTCCCTTCGACCCGGGGCCTCAATTCTCAGAATCTTTCTTTCCTTGGATAGAAGGTTTAGGCTTTCCAGGCTTTCAGTTCACAGTGAAACTACTAACGTCGAGTTTCTTTCCATACTTTCCCGCAGCCCCCAGGGAATATCCGGTTTAGGCTGATTACTCCTCTCCCTCTCAACCTGATTTATTTCATTTCAATGTAAACTTATTCCTCGGAACTGGAAACTGATCTAGCAGTATCGGCTGATTCCCTGTTTTCCACCCCTCTGCATGCGGTTAACTGCAGCTGAGTGCATCTCCCGAACCCTCCTGAGTCAATATCTCACCCTCCCCCCGACTCGACTAAGCTTACCCATCACTTCACTGATCTCCGCAACGCAAGGGGAATCCACTTCAAGCTTAAGTTAGACTTTCGGAGTAAATAGCTCTTGTCTTAAAGCTTAAGGAGAATGTGGGCAATCTTATTCTAGCAAACCTAGTGCTCAAGCCTAAAACCTTACATTCGAAAGCTTGTATTCTTATCTTTTTCGTTCGTGACTCATACTTTAAGTCACTTCACACCCCTGTAAGAGGTACAAGAAGATAGCATTCATTCCAGTTTTAGGACTGCGAGCCGCTTCACCACACTTTCAGAAAAGAAGAATGAAACCTTCTCAGAGCTTACGTTCTAAGATTAGTAAAGGATTAACTAACAGCTTTCTCTTTCCCCTCTCCATCTCCCTCCCTACCGGTCAGTTTAAAGAAAGTTCCCCACCTATTTCAACTCCAAACCTTTCAGTCAAACTAGTTCCATCGGAAAAGCATCTTATTCCCTCTCTCTATCACTCGTTTCGCCCCTCCTTTCCTTGCCTAGTTAAAGGAGGCTTTATCGACTTTAACCAATAGCCACAGAAGTGACAGCTTTCTTACTCCTCCGGAATCTCAAACTAGAGGAATCTCTTTTCCAAACCGGAATATCAAAGGAAAGGGGTGAGTCAAGTCAGTCTTTAGATGCTTTAACTGCTTAACACCTATTGGTCGAGCAGGACCTATCCGTCCTAGTCTTGGTCGATACCAGTCTTTCCAGCCCCTTAGCTTAGTCGAGCTTGTACCTCCGTTCCGCTAAAGATTATTGAAAGCATGCCAAGTAGACTCTCCCCTCAATCATTCCCTTCGCTCTTCGCCCATAAGCTAGCTAAGAGCTACGTAACCCAATCCTTCTGAGTCAGGATAGTCCCCCCTTTAGAAGGCTAGTAACGGAACCAAAAAACCTAAATCGAGCAGAAGCTTTCGATACTCCATCCACTTCCTTGGCTTGATAGGAAGTGGATTCCCCTGCAAGGGTACGAAACGATAGCTATTCTTCCTTTGCTTTGCTACCGCCCTCCGAAAGAAGTTAATCCGTAGTAACCACAGAAAGGGAAACTATTTGAACAAGGGCAAGCGAACCAGAAAAAGCATTTGAACAACTCGTTGTTGCCTCTATTTAAGTTCATTTCTTCTTCACTCGATTCCTATTCTTTTCCTCGGCTCGGGTCACGGAACTCTCTGCCCTTCGCCCCTTGGCTTGGCTACGAAAGCAGGCTGTGATCCGCATCGAGAAAGAAATGTATTCATGCATCTCTTTAGTTCGAATGCTTTTCCGCTGGATTTATTTACTTAGAAATAGAAAATTCGTATTATAAAATCCATTCTCTCACCAACATCTATGCTATGCCCAAAGCGCCAAAACAAAAAAGGGCCGATTCTCGCCATCTAGGAAAGAAAGCCTTACCCGGTCTGGGATCGATCCCTTCTTTATAGTCTAGTAGCCCTTCTGAAACAAGATTCAATAGCTTCTCCTTCTGTTGACTTTTCACTCCTTTTGAGCTAACAGCAGCGGATGACATAGCAATAGCAGCTCCCATTTCTATTCTATATACGCTAATATCTGTTTGTGATGAAATCGACTCTCACTTCTCACCCGAGGGTTGCCCCAGACAGACTCTTTTCTTCCTAGCCTTCTTCCTTCACGCCCGAAAAAAGCTAAGCCCGGAAGTTCCGAGGGCCTGGTTCGAAAAGTTTAGCAGTGCTGTAGTTTTGTTTTCAAAGAAGTCATGCAGATCCTTCTTTATTTGTCAGGAATAGAAGTTGCTTACTCAAAAAAGGGATCTATCTTTCCCAGAGAAAGTATGCTGTTGATCTTTTGAAGGAGACTTGTTTTTGGGGAGCCAAGCCTGCTGATACCCCGAAGGAACAAAATCATCGTCTTTGTTCCGATCAGGGAGAGCTCCTAAATGATCCCGGTATGTATAGAAGACTCGTGGGTAAGGTATGGAAAGTGGCCGCCAGAGAGGAAGCCAAACCGGCCGCAGCTAAGCTAATATGCGCCGGAGAAAGCCAGGTGCCGGAGGTAAGCTCTATTCGGCCCGGAGCATGGATTCAAAACGATGGAACAATAGGAGATTACATGGGTCGAGTGGTGTTAACGAGGCCGTTTACTCACCAAGAGGGATTGATATAGGAAGCGAACCCAAGCCAGATGTTCCGGTGCTCTTTCTATTTGCTTTTTGCTCCTACTAATAGGAAGGGGAAGTGGTCCTATCCGGGCCGGAGGCTTCGGTTTTAGCTTATTTGAAAGTCAAGTCTAAAGTAGGCCTCTCTTCTCGTGAAAGGGAGCTAGCGGTACCGGAAAAACTTCCTTCACTTCAGGCTAGCTACAATTGGCATATCCACCACTTGAATCATTCTAGACTTTTTACAGCAAGAGAAAGCAAGCAAGAAAACGACACTAAACAAGCAATAATACTGAAGAAGGGGTCACCCACGGCTTAGGCCTATAGGCGGGAATCCATAGCTATAGGGGGAGCCTGTCTCACTGGGAGTCAGTTACAACAAGATTGAAACTAGAACTGCGGAACGGACTGAACCAAAGGCTCTTCCCGGGAAGCGACTAGTTAGTTGAGAACCCTCTGCTTCGCTTCTGACCCACTCCAGTTGCATGGTCACCTTCCTCATCCCCTGAATGAACTCCTGCAACTGATCTCCCACTCGGGAAGTTCAACTAAAGGCAAGGCAAGATCAAGTTCTTCGTAAGACCAGCGCCTCGCTTAACATAAGCAAGCTAATCCATATTCAACAAAGGCAGATTTCGAAAGGACGACTGAAGGATTTTCAAACCTTTCCCTTATGGTAGAGCTCCTTTACGCGACTATCCTTCTTAGTCGAAGTCAGCAAACTACATCCCCTTTCGAGAGGACTTTAAATCCTATCCTTCATTTGATTTGCTGAAACAACAACAAGTGACGAAAGCCCGTGAAAAAGGCCCCTTTCCGTGCGTGATCAGAGGATTCGATGTAATCGGCTGGCTATACGCTTTACACATCGTCTTATGTGCTACCTTCGGTCAGGGTTGGTTCCCTTCTGCGGCATCGGAATCAGAGGACAGATTTCTCGTAACATCCGAGGGCTACTATTGGCTTTATAAAGTCCCTTTCAGCCCCGCCAACCTCAAATAGGAGAGTTGCGGTCTAGGCAGTTCCAGCAGCTCCTACTCCGGCTCTACTAGCAGCTCCAACTATATCAACGGAACTAAGAGCACCAGCGGCAACAAAAAGGCTTCACCCGCGGATTCACCATCAGCATATCCAGAATCGGATTCTATCCATAAGTAAACCTATCGCCCCAAGAGAGCTTTCCGACATCGGACTTTCTTTCAAAATAGAATAGAGTGATTACATCTGTTTAGCAAAGGGCATCGCTAGCACTGAAATAAGTAGAAGCTACAGGTCTATTAGACCTGGGCATAGCTAGGTCTGTCTTCTGTTCCGGTTTTAGTGAACAGCTCGGTGATATTGGATCACCAGCTTATGGTAAGAAAAGAAGAAAGCAAGCCGTAACCTCCACTCCTTTCTTCGTTTGGTGCTTAGTGCCAATCTTCTCTTTCGTGTAACTTACTTTTCACTTGCTCGTGTCGGCTAGTGGTAAATCGGCTTCTTAGTAGCAATCTTTTAACTTAACCTCAATCTTCTAACTCACTCTCAGAAAGAGTTTTTAACCGTTTCCATAGAAGACAGAAGCTACAGTAAGACCCCAACCGAAAGGGAGGCTCATATTAGGGAAGCGGCGTGCGTAAAGGGCTTTTATTCATAAGTTTTCAGTCAGAAATAGGTTTCAGTCCTATCCGTCCTGTCTGCGGTTGCAGTTTCGGCATTTGTAGCTTCTTTGGTTTACTATATTGATAAGTAGAGGGGCGGTCGAAGGGTAGCCGAGCTTTGGATCGATGTCCCACAGAAAAAAGGGTAGTCTGGAAAAAGATCCATTTACCCAGAATCAGTCGTAGCCTATACCTTCGTCTTTCGATGATCAGACCTAAGAAAGGCGGCCTAATTCCGATCAAAAGGGAGCAATTCCCGCTTTGGTTACCTCGGTGTGGTATAAAGTAGGGTAGGGGTTCGCGGATGCCTTTCTGGCTCTCTCATCTCAATCGGTAACCGTAACTCAAGCTTAGGGGCCTATTACTTATTATCATGAGGTTAACGGCTTGTTGGAAAGTCCCCTTTCTGCTTACTCGGCTTTTCAAGAGCAGTGGTAAATATAAATAAGTAAACCCTTCGGCCGCACCTAGGACAGCTAATCAAAACTAATACGGCTTGAACCCCTTATCTTTGAGACTGCCCTTAGGACTCTATTAAGTTAAGTCATTTAACAGCGGATAGACACAAGTTATGACAACCCTCACACGAGAGCAAAAAAAAAAAGAAAGGTAGGGCGCCCTTCGAGTAAAGTCAAGATTGTTTTAGAGTTAGATAAAGCTAACCACGATAGGTCTTGGTCGATCCGTCAGTCAAGGACTGTCAGTCAGTGCAGTGGGAGATAGAGAATCTGTGGGAGAAAAAGATACGATAGCAGATGCGGAGTTTTGGCCATTCAGTCTAGTCTTTAAAAGAATCCTTGGTCTGTCAATCCCTGTGTTATCCCATATGCTTTGATACTCGTTAGCAAAAAAAGAACATGGGTAATGAATTGGTAGGTGTTCAATTGATGAGAAAGATGCCTATTTTCGTTGACCGTGAAAAGCCTTTCATCCAGGTGACCGTTAGCGAACTGTGGGAGTAGATCAGGTAGCGAGAGGGTAAGAGTAGCGAAGATTGAGGTGGAAAGGAAAGTCAGTACCGAAAGTAGGGGCATAGTTGTAGAAGCGAAGGAGCGAAGAGACTCTCCAACTCAGGGGAGGAGCTGAAGAGTGACAAGTTTCGGGGGGAAGGTTCCGCTCCCAGCTATTGGAGATTACCCATGCTCGGCTAGAACACGTTATGTTAGATGAAAGTCCACGCAACTAGCCATTCTCGACCAAGAGGATACCGGTGGAATACTTGGACGAAGGGTGTTTAGCTAGGTAGTCGACTGAGCTCTTACAGTTACAGTAGGGAATGAACGGAACTAGTAAGCTCGGTAGACAGGTAGAGGGAACGGCTAGTAAAGAAAAGTCTTTCTCAACCAGGGCTTTAAACCAAGGGTAGCTCGCCCGCAAGTCCTAGTTGGGGAATAACTCTGCTTACAAGTTCCGGTTTTCCGAGGGAGAAAGAGAGTATCAACAGACCAAAGGAAGACAACTGAGCAAGATAGATGCCACTGAACTAGTGTCATAAAGAGTGAAAAGAATTCGGAGTAGTTCAAATATAAGTAAACAGTTCCACTTATCCCAGGAAAGAAAGACTCTTTTTAAGCTTAAGAGAATGGGACAGCTTGGGCTTAAGGTAGTGAAGTGAGCCATTAGCTCTGCTCTGGTTCCGCATCTAAAATCAGTAGCTCTGCTAAGGAATCAAGCATCCAATCCGATAAGAGCATCAAATACGAATCACGTCCGAGACGGGAGAAAGAGCGTAGTAGTAAAGAAAGCGCATAAACTCATTTCTTCGCAAATGGCACCATAGCCAACGCTACGCTCTATACTATCTAAAACAATTCTTTCTTTCTGGCCGGTAGGGGGCCTTCCGCATGAAAGCGAAAGGAAGCGACCGACCAAGAAATCATACATGCAAAAAGAGAAAGGGAATGGTTAGTGAATCCGAACATGAGTGGGATCGAGGAAGATAGGGCGTCTGGCTTCGAGGTTATGCAGCTAGAATTGGAGTAGCTACAAACTTGACTGCTGAACTCTGGGCTTGGGCTGTCCGTACTGGTCTCCGGATTGCCTTGGCTCGAAGCTTCGAAAAGGGATATTCGAAAAAAAAAGATAGGGCAGACTAAGACTAAGGTTGCTTTGCTTCCTTCACGTGAAAATGAAAAAATGGACAAGCAAATCGAAAACGAAGAACGAGGAGGCATTGCCTTCTCTTCTGCCATCTTGTTTTAGGGGTCAGCCTCTCCCTCCTTCAAGCTAGGGAGAAAAAATAAAGTCAGGGAGAGCGGGCTAGACAGCGAGTAAGACAGCTAGGTCAATAGGAGCAATCCATCGAGTGGGAGAAAGACAGTTACACCAATCCCGTGAGAAATCCTCTTTGAAGTTGAAGCGGGTAAGCAGGCCTTTCTTTTATTCAAGCTCTTTCAAATGTCAGGAAGTCAAATGGGAAATTTTATTGAGGAACTGAGCAAGCAATCCAGTGATAGTCTCTCTCTTTGAAAGCCAACCCAGTTATCACGCTTTTTAAAGTAGGGATTTTAGGCACAAAAGCAGCGAATTCTCTTGCTGCGCTTACGCTTATTCCGACAACAGATTCATCGGTCACTGGATGCGTGCTAACAGAAAAGAAGAAAGTCTAGACTTTTCTCTGATTCATAGTGGGAGATGTTTGGCTATTAGTCACTTTTATCGCTCCTCAAGAAAGGTATAAGGAAAGCTCTCTGAAAGCCCTTGATTCCCCGCTGATAGCAAAGAAAGAGCGGACGGATATTCGTGTAAAATTAGTTAGATGCTAGCCTCTTCCTATTCTACCGATTGCTTTACGCGGCTGATAAGAGGAAGAGCTCTCTCGTGGCCCTTGACCGCACTAAATAAAAAAGCTTTGTAGAACCAATCCGTCTGAAACTTATCGCTCTAGACTACGCGAAACTCACTCTTTGTACTCTTTTTAGCAAGGGCTCCGTTCCGTCGAAGCTAAATGATAGGAGATAGGAACTTTTCGATGTTTTCCGTGTGGCGGAAGGTAGGAAATGTCGTAGGTAAAGTGGTCGATTACGTCCTACCAGTCCATGGAGTACGCTTTCCAGTCTTCGAAATCGTGGAGCGAGGGATCATCAAGATTAGGTTGGGCCCCTGTCTCATCAGACTCTGCCTCTAAGCGCAAATCTTTCATTATAGAATTTGTTCTGGTAATCTATCCGCAAGCCCCGGCCGGCGATCGTAGCAACAAGGGCGTTTTTCTAATTAGGACTTCTTCTATGGGAAAAGGCAGTTTTTTTCTATTAGCATAGTGAGGTCGCCAGGGACATAAAGAGTCATGGGCATTGTATGCTCCTATGTCCTGCACCATTCTTATCTTACGCGCCTTCCTGAAATTCTTCTCGGTCTGCTTTGGCTCCTGATCTTGAGCTCGATTTTATTGGCCTTAGGATTGGCTTCTTGTAAGCCCTTCTAGAGATTCATGGTCGAAAAGACTAGCAGCAGCTCCCGCTAAAGCAGTTCCGAAAGTCAAGTAAGAAAGAGTGGATTCAACTGCCCTGGGAAAGATTCCCTTCCTAATCAGGATAGTGGATCTCCATAGAGGGGCAAAAGTGCTACCTTCTTAGTGCCATTCGGATATCCCAATCTTTGAGTCACTAGTGCCAGTCTTTGATCAAGGAAGGTAGGCAGATCGACTGTATCCATTCAAGATTAGCCAGTACAGTTTCTATATGGGCTTGCCGGACTGATTTTATTCAATGTCCGGAGTTTATGTCTGATCTTAGTAGCTTGTGGTCACTCTATTAAGCTTGGAAAGCTCACTGCTCGACCGATCTCATCTACTTGAAAATTCGTGTAAAAGTTGGTAATTAAACTTTCTAATAGAGTTGTTAGTTCAGCAGCTCTGGTAGAGAATTCCATTTTTTTCTTTTTTTTCTTCTAATTTCTAAATGAATAAATTTTTTTAATATTAAATTAATATTTCATTCTTTTTCCATAAAAAATAGAAGAGTGGGCTAGGTAGACTTTGTAGACTTAACCTAAGAATCTAATTTGTTAGAAATATAATATTAGGTAGAGTAGGAAAAGAAAAAAGAATGCCGCACAAGAAGCGCAAAAGCAAGACTGAAAACTTTCTGAGCAAACTGGATGAGGCTATCCTCTGAATGATGGAGCACACTAGGATTCTCTAAATACCATTGATAGGTGTCCCCGAGAGAAACGAAGGCCTTATAATGGAAGGCTGCTGCGGAGACCAAGACCCTGCGGCTTTCATACTCGGAATGATTCTTTTTACCTGAAAAGACGAGAAGGCTCCTAGCTAGATCACGCTCATGGAAGTGTAAGACTCCTGAGCGGTAGATTCGACCACGGAAGTCCAACACAAGGATGGGAGGGCAAACGGAATACCATAGATAACAAGGAATGCAAGCTTGGAGGGGTGCTATAAGACCATACCCTATTAAGAGGGAAGGGTTGTTTTTGTTTATGGAAGAGATCTTATCTATGATTTTAGAGTGGAGAAATTGATAAACCATCAAGGGAACACTTGGAGGTTTCCACCCACAATTACTGTGGAAATATCACATGCCTTGAACAACATCAAAGAGGTGGAATTTTCGGCCGAAGGTACGGAAGAGAAGGTGATATGGAATCAAACAAACTCCTCCAAGGGAATCTACATTGAAATCCGATTGGAATGCCTAGAGTTGGTTGGAACAAGCTGCTTTGGCATCGTCAGGTAATTCCTATACATTATACATGCTTATTGTGTTTGAAGCTAAAGGTGAAGCTTCCACCGTTGAATTGATCCCCTTGCTCAATCAGATGCCGTAGCTAGTACCACCCCCGAATCGAAGAATGTGCTTTCAGTAGGCTTTCTCAGAACGGAGAATCCATTCTTTTTTCTTTTATTGAGCGTGCGGAATCTAATTTCCAACTAGCCTCCTTCCCCTTTTTCTTCTGTGCGTGGGATAGATTTAAGCCTACTCATAGATTGAAAGCTTACTCCTTGACCTAAAGCCAGTTTTTAATCAGACTTGAAATGAAAACTTTAAGATTTAGCAACTTGAGGGTCTTCTCTTGAAAGGCAGACTAAAAAGAAAGACTCACTTCATTTATCCCCAGGACTTGTAACCGCACCGCCTACTCGTACTGTTTGAGTTCCAACTTGCCCTGAACCCGTAACAGCTTTTCCGGAAAGAAAGAATGAAATGAAGGGGAGTTTACCTCTTAGAAAGAGGAATCTGCTAAGCTTCAATCGGTATTGCTATCTCCTGACGCAGCAGGAGTTCCAACTCCCTAGGAATCAGCTGCCGTCCCGGGTCGGGCACAGAATGAAATGAAAACTTTAAATCTGCTACTAATCCCACTACCGGGTAATCCGCTTCAGTAGTGGCATCTTAAGAAGCTTTAGTTCAGAGTTCTCCCTTAGCCATTAAAGTTTGGCCCCATTCGGTAATTAGAGGAGAAGGTTTAGCGGACCTGGCATCAGACTCTTACCTACGATTGGCACTATAAGCAGCTTCTGTTCCAACTGAGACTTTTTCCTTCCCTAGTTTAGTAGTCTTACCTAAATTCCCTTTCTCGGTACAGTGAAAGTCAAATGCATGCGGCGGGACAGCTGCGGTACGGTACTTGCTCTTATCAGGTTTACCGGGAAGGTTGGAAAGATGCCTTTGCGCTTAGTGCATCGGTACTGATAGATCAATGAGAAAGTTTACCCTGTTATCGGGGCATTCCAATTCTTCTCCTTTAATCCCAAGCCCTTAGAAGCAGTTAGAAGGTAGGGTAGGGCTGCAACTCGTATCGGGACAGCATCAGTGATAACGCCACTATGAATAGCTGCGTCCGTTCCAACCGAACCTGGCAATCAAAGCACAGCCAATGCCCTGTCAAGCGCTTGCACTGGAACTTTCCATATCAGCTAATCCGCTTCCGTACCAGAAACCTCTGATCTGATAGCAGCAGCAGTTAAAAGAGGTAGGGGAATGGCATTTGGAGAATCTGCTTTTGCACCTTACCTTAGCCCGGAAAGTACTGGTATCAGATTGAGTACTACATCCCACAATAGGTATTCGCTTTTCTTCTTTATCGGTCGTCAAAGAGAGAAGAAGGATTGGCACAATTGATTAACTAGCTGACCTTCCAGCCCGCATCTAAGGAAAGCTATAGGGAAGACAATACCGTACCGAAGCCCTAAAATATCATAGCAGTTGTGAAGCGTGCCTATAAGGGGAATAGTCTTAAGCTACTTTCTTCTTTATCGTAGCTCTGTAAGTATACACCATAAGGTAATTAATTATATCATCTTACTCTAACCGCTAACCGCATGGCTATTTTTTATTCTCCTTTTCCACCTTCCTGGGCACAAGCAATGGATTAAGTAGGATATTCCACAACAGGTAAATGCTTCTCCTCCCAATCTGATACTAAAGTGCCAACTCACGGGTAATCTGCTGACGTACCAGCAAGAACCGATTCTCATAACGCAGCTTAAACTATGACATCCGCTAGGGCAGAATTAATGGAATCATTATCAGCTGCTTCCGTTCCAACTCCACTCAACTCTGATAGCAGCTTAAGAAGCTACTGTAGCACCAGATACCTTACAGTAAGGCCCGACGATCTATCTTCGGTACTGCCTATTGCTTGCTTTGATTCGTCTTTATCGGTACGGGCACTCTTAACTACTGATTACCTAGCTTCTGTACCTGAATGATATTCCGGTCGGGCGTATAAGAACTGCAAGAACGTCTGATAGCAGCAGCAGAGAAAGATGATACTAATCCAACTCCAGGGTAAGATGAGTACCAGAAAAGGAAGAACCGATGATAGCAGCTTAAGCTACAACCTCATAGTTGGCTGCAGCTCTTCCAACTTCACTTCCCTGAGAAAAGGGAATGATTAGATGCCTTTCCGGATACCTTCCCGTATATGCTTGAACTTTAAGATTTGGTACAGTCTTGTCTTACCTAAGTCACAACCGGGCAGGAAGGGCTAAAGATCTCCTATTAGCCGCTGATACTTCTAAGTGCGGGTATATAGATTAATCTTATCTACCATACCGGGGAGGGGACATAAAGTACAACCTTACGGCCGGACGTACCTTCAATTCTAGCAGCAGCCCTGTACCGGGCAGCATTAATAGAACCAAAAAAATTCCTTTCACTCTCGTCTTCAAGTAGGGCGTATAAGCTATTGACTGTTCTACGTATGATAAAACTTCCTTACCACCGGGCATTCTTAGAAGAAAGGGTATCCACTCACGACTAAACCTGATACTATAGCTGCTCTATCAGTTCCGCAACAACGTCTTCTACCAGCAGTGATAACTGGAAACTCGCGGATTAAGCTATGACTATTATCCGCATTGTTGGGCCCGATAGCTGGCTGGTACCGAGAAAGATTGGAAATATCAGTACTATCTTTCTACTACCCTTCCTTTGCTTTGTAGTACAGTTCTAACGCTATTTCCTGCCTACCCGCTTCTAAGGAAAGCTATAGGGAAGACTCTATGCCAGTGAAAGAAAGTTGAAAACCGAATAACCTTCCCACCGGGCTTTAGACAGTATCGATAAGCCGATAGCAGTAGGGAGACAAGTACGTACCGTCGGGAATAGGGTAAGGGACGACATTCCCCTCATTTACGAGTCAGCTTTGGCATTCAGCTGTGCTCAATCTCATATCTGGATTGGTACTTTCCAAAATATCATTACTTTTTTAATTCCCACCCCCTTTAAGGTGAATTCCATTAGTTTGTCATCCGATTGGCACACCAGGTACTTCGCGTACGCATCGGACCTAAGACTCCGTCCAGTCTCGAACCTAAATAGGTGGTCAATCTATCGATGGGTACTTCTAGTGGTTTGCCGGAGAAGCTCTTGTTTTTCTTTCAGGAGTTGGTTGGTGGCATGGACACCGGGACTTTTCTTTAAGTATTTGTTTGCTGTCACAGGTAGTAGAACATTATCCACTCCAGCAGTAGCAGATGTAGAATCTGAAAGGTGGGATTCCCGGTTGATTGGATGCTTCCGTTAGATCTTCTTCCCCGTAAGCCATTGAGAGTTCGGTTCTACCCTAACTGAAACTGCTGGCTTAGCTGTAGCTGCCTACTGACTCCTTCCTGGGAGAATGAAGGAGATGGTCTTTCCGTATCGAATCAAAGCTGACCCTAAGTGACCCAAGGCAAGGGTAGCGAAAACTAAAGGATGGATTGAATCTGATTCTGGAAAAGGGGAATTGAAAATGGAAAAGCATTCGCCCTATAAAAGGAGGAGTGGCTGACCTCGGAGTCAATGTAAATACAAGGTTCTCGGATTCCTTTCCGGCTATTTCATATCTATCAGAAAGAGAAAGAAGAGCTATAAGGGACTTTACTTGCTCGACTGGAAAGGGTGCTAGGGTCCTTGAAGAAAGAAATTCACTTCCTTAGAACCCATTCTATTCGAATAATTCTGCCTGTGAGCTATAGTCTGACTCCGCTGCCACCCTTGGTCTGCTTGTGACCTAGCACGGATGAAAGCTCTTTGGACGCTACCTCTATCTTATATCTTAATCTTACAGACGAGCCGATCTCATCTCCTATCCGTATTGAATGAAGGTCTTGCAGAGCCTAGAATGATAATCAAAGGCTAACTAACCTTCCCTCTTATAAGAGATCGGACATTTAAGGAACCTAATGAGCCTTCCGTCAACAAAGACCAAGATTTCTCCTTTTTTCGGCTTAAAGAAAGCCATTTGCAGCCATTTATTAATCCACGGAAGCAGATGAGGAAGATGGCCGCAGATGTTTGGGGCAAAGCCTAAAGTGTAACAAATGCTGACTCCTAGTATGGAGTATGGATATGGCTGAACCGCGGTATACTTTGCATAGGCAAAGACGACGAGAATTCAGACCTAAAATGAAAGCTAGACCCGGAGTCTGTCCGCCCGATCCTAACCTCAGGCTTTCAGTCCTACTTCTGCGACTAGTTGATTCTTCCTTCTTTTTTTCTTTATTAGATGCCACTATCTGACTTTTCAGTACTCTCTATTTCAACAAGATTGGAATTGATTTGCTCATCCATCCTTTTCTCTTTTCCCTTCTCTTTGATCTTTACCGCTCTTCTGGTCTGTAAAGCCTAGGACCCTAAATCAAATCAAGTACCCTATCCAAATCAAGTCCTCTATCCAGCGCTACTGCTGGTTGATGCTCCTCTGCGGTACATCTGATTCCAGTCATGATAATTCAGTTATTCGCAGCAGCTCCATCAAACTCCCGGCTAGCCGCTTGACTTCCCGCTTTTTCTCATTCCCCTGGGGAGCCCTTTCAAGACCCTTTCAAACGCTTCCGACATTTCGGATTTAGGCCTGGGCTGGCTAGGACCACTAAAGAATTCTCTTCCACAACTAGCTCGACCAAGAAGGGGAAAGTGGGATGATCCTACGTGAAGAAGGAGGGCTACTCTTCCAGACTGTGTGAGACCGGCTTCTATGAAACTAGCTGCCAATGTCCGACAATATAAGTTAAGTAAAGCATCTAACTTGATGCATCGATCTCATCCTCAGATCAGAGAAAATGAGAAAAAGGATAAAGGCAATCTTCTTCTCATCGAGAAAGAACTATGAATAGACACACTTTTAGAACTCAGCCTATGCATATTACCTTTTTAGCCATTCCTGTTCGTTCGCCACATCCAAGGTGAAAGGATTCGAACCCAAAACAGATGCGCTGACCAGACTGCGCTACATCTCGTCTCACCCCCGTCTCCCCTCACTCCGTTCGCCTGTTAGGCCTCAACGATTGAGAGGATAGCCCAACCGGCGACTGAGCTTCTTTAGTTTTTGATATTTCCTTTGCTTTGGCAGTGGGGCAAGCGCAGCCACTCGATTTCTAAGAATCTCCCTCTTAAGCATCAGTAGAAAAAAAAGCCTTTGTTCTTTTATTTGCACATATTACCTAGAGCATAAGCTTATATAAGATCGTTTGAAAGCCAGCACCCTATCTTTGCTTTTGCCATGGTCTTTGATAGGGTTTTTGATATGGCTTTTCTAGAGCAGGGTAGACTTGGTTCTAGGGCTTAAGCATAAAAAAAAAAAGAAGAGTATTAGGGCCTAGAGGACTAAGAGTAATAGGACTCCTAGATATTCCCCTTCCTCTATGTTATTCCGAGTCAGGTTAGAAGTGAAAAGTAGGAATATTGGATTGGGGTCCATTGGAAGTTGCCTGCCGGCGAGTGAGAGTACTCAAGCCTACGAGCCATATGGATCTAGGGCGGCTAGAAAGCTAGTGCGTGAAAGCTATAAGTATAGATAGGAAGCTCTATCTTTTAAACCAGCAAGCTATCGGTCTCTTTTAAGTCTGCACTTAAGTATAATCCATCCTACCTTGTGAGAAAGTTTTTTCTTTTTAGCCAGTGGAAGGCCTTCCCCTCTAGCGAAAAAGCTTCCAGGTAGTATCAGTTCTTTGCCCTTCGAAGCTGTTTCGGTCATCGTAACATCAGTCGGCAATTCCATTCCTGCTCCTTTGAATGAGAAGAGGCCGTTCTTTAGACCTTTGAAAAGTAGTTTAGTTCCCCATATCCCATCAGGGAAGGAGAGGTGACTTGAGAGTCGGGTTCCTAAGAAATGCCCGAAACGATTGGTTCCGAGGCTTGGAATGAACCCCATTGGGAGGACGAAAGGGAAAGCCAAGCTGCAATAGCAATCCAAGAAGAGCAATCCGGATGAGTGCCAAAAGGGGGTAAAGAGTAACCTCATCGATCGACCCTATTCCTGCGTATGTTGGTCTAGCTGTCGTGTCACCTTTAGTAAGTGAGAAAACGCTTTTCTTCCTTATAGCGCATTCTTTGCCATTTCATCTGTTGTCGGCATATCCCCAGCTGTTAGCTCAGTTAGCTCAAAGGGAGTGACCCCCGGAAAGGTAACTCAATAGGAATTCTCTCTATCGCCTTAGTCTGTCTTGACTTTGACTCTTTCCGGCGGTATCGTCTAGAAATAGAAAGTAGTTGATTACGGAGAAAGTAAAGGCGATGAAAAAGCCTATTTTAGGCTTTCAGTGATAGGATATGAATCGAATCCCCTATCAGGGTAAGCCCACCGAGACCTAGAATAGTTAGCAGGCGAGACAGGAGTTGAGTTGGCAGAGATTAGCTCTGGTGAAAAAGAATCAAAAGAATTGTTTGTTATAGTTGAGCCGAGAAAGTCATTACTAGGATTGAAAGACTTTCATTAGCAGTCGGGCTGTGAACCATAGGCCTTAGGATTTGAAAAAGCCAAATTATGAAGTTCCAGGAACAGTTCCGTTGAGAAGAGGCAGAGTGATGTCACTCGGGACTATGACTCCTTAATGACCGAGTTAGAGCCACTCCATGCCGAGCTTCAGAGCCCGAAAGACACCAAGGAGCAGAAGGCCAGGATCGAAGAATCTGAGCAAGCTGCGCTGAAAGCCTGGGAAGATACTAAGAAGGCAGTCGCTGAAATCTTCTGGAAAATGGAAATGATTTTAATTAGACCAGTCTGTACGGCCTTTGATGACGTAGTAGAAAGAAGCACTGTGCGTTAGCACAGGGCTATATAAGGGCATAACCAATATAGCACCGAAGCGAACTAGAACTGGAACTGGAACGAGAACCTCCATCTAGACCTAAACCTGACACCCGCATACCGCATATGCCAGTGGTTGTGGTACAGGTCGTTCTGTCTTGAATCTGCAGGAGAACTAAATCATGCCGACTTATGGTCAGCAATGTACCGGTCAAATTGATTGTATAGACCCATTTTGCTCGCTTGTTCCCGGGCTGATCAACTTCCTTTTGGCTGTCGTAGAGGTCTTTTTTTTAGTAAGACCACGGGCAGTACCCGCAGGACAAGCATGCTGCGGTAAGGTATCCGGCCAACTTATAGATGCAGGGCTCGCTCCCTCCGCAACTAAAGAATGCTCTGCCATTTCTTAGTTTCCGGGAAACCGAAAGCTTAACAACTTTCTTTTTAGGATTAACTAAACCTACCTTTCGACATCGCTCGAAGGTCTAGTATCATCGATTATATTATTATAGATAGTAGCCGTCTAATCAACTAATTTCACAGCAAGAAAGCTCTTACCTAGTCAGATAGGTAGGGAAGAACGAAGACAAAAATTTAGCGATAAATCTTAGCTTGTTTAAAAAAAACCTAGATTATGGATAGCTCGGAATTTAGGGAAGACGGACGAATGGTGTTAAAGGGCTTAGAGGGGGCGGTGGAAATGAGAACGGGGAGAAGATTCTTATCTTCCCGGGCAGGGAAGCAACCAGCGAAGAGAGCATTGGAGAGGGCGGTAAGCTGGGAGAAGGAAAGGGTGGAAGTAGCACAGGGACTAAATATTACCCAATGTAAACACTGTAAAGTAGACAAATGGTAAAGGCACTGAATGTAAGAGAACTACCAGAAGGAGGGGATTCTATTAGGGCTGACTGATGATAGAGTACTTTTCTTTTAACTGGAGATGAAATAGGATATGCTTTAATAGCCCTGGCTCTTACTTAGCTCGTTTGTAAGGATAACCTACCTCAAGTGGAGCATTTTGCTCGTACGGAACCTAACTATTCCCTCTCCTTATTGTGAGAGTCCCTTCGTCCTTCGCCTTGGAGGAGCTTAAGACTGGCCTGGTAAGAGCTTATAACAGGGCAGTAACTAGCTGGAAGAAGAAATAAAATTATATGGGGGACAACTCACACCAGACGGGATGGACTGCTATCGTATCCAAGGGAGGACTGATATTAAGGGACTTATAACTAATAGGCCTTGACCTAGCACTTACTGGCTGAATTAAGATAATGCTTGAAAACTTACTTTCTTATGCCTGAAAAGAACTGGCTTTCTCATTGTATGGGCTTAGCACTAGACTATAACTGGAATGAAAATGAAAATGGCTCGCAGAGAATATTAATTTAAATTTAACTAATAAATAGACTGAGAATAGAATACATCTCTTTTGGAGAGATCTTGCCTAAGAGACTTCAAGGCTTTCATCAAATCGAGTGACTGGGCTTGCCCTTGCTTTCACTACAAAGATAACTGGATTTTACTTTTTTTAAAGATAACTGGATTTGACTTTTTTTCCGGATATGTTTATAGAAAGATGATCCACTAACGGAACACTCTCTTGCTCCCACTGACCAATTAGTGCGCAATGAAGACCAGCCCGCAAGCTACCCTCTTTTCTTAGCTGCTCTGGATTCTGTTCTGGATGCTACTTACTTATGATTGATATTCTCTCACAACACAAGGTAGCACGCCCATATAGCATAGCTGAAAGCGAACAAAAAAAACTGTTCCCATAGCGTTACGTAGGCCTAGCTTAGCCTCTTTCTCTTTCATTTTATATATATATAAATTTCACCAGCGAACAAAAAGATGTCCCACTAAGAAAGCAATCGCCAATGACCGACGATGTAAATCAGCCTTGCTGGCAAGGATACTCATGGATGTTCCCCCACCAGAGCTGATAGATGAGTCACGTCGGAATTGTACTTAGCATTGGCAGCGGCACAAAAGATCAAAGTGGCAAAAGAATAGAAGTCACTCGCATCACACATGCTATTGCGACAAGACTAAACACTTACCTATAACCTAAATTTGAGTGGAATACTAGAAAACAAAGGCGCAACAGATAGTTGTAAGAAATGGGATTTTCTCATTCAGCACGGTGCAGCCTACACTTTGATGAACACAGCGCAGTTCATGTTAAAGCTACTTTGTTGTCTGCTACTATATAACGATATTTTTTATTTAGCTTAAGGGAAATAACAACGAAGAAATTCCCCCACGGAGAAAGGTAAGGTGCGGTCAAGATGGCAAGGAAAGTCATTGATAGAAAGATTGCTACTCTAGCTTCGCTAATGAGAGTTGGGAGTTGGCTTACGTTCCTGTGTTAAATAGCTCCGATTCTCCCCGAATAAGGGATAAATAGAAAGAACTGGGTAAGGCTGAACTCTTCTAGTAATGCTAAAGTCTCTTTTTCCTCGGTAAGCATTATCCGTGAAATGAGTAATTTCAATTACTGTTTTCACTCCAAAAGAAAGAGAAAGACCCGGGGAATTCGTAGTCTCAATCCTAACCTCATAGCTTTTAGAAGGAGGTATCTCATTCTATGGGTCAGGAAGAAAACCTCGATCACGAAGGTAGGGATATGGCGGAGCACTTACCTGAGCATAGCTTTGGTAAGAGGTCTGTAACTAACTTAGGGTCGGGCTATGAATATGAAACTAATCCCGATCTCGATCAACTACTTGATATGCTAGTAGAGGATCCGCTTATGGAATTGGAATTGGTTATGCTCCAGGAACTTATGGATCTTGAACTGCTCGTGCAGCTTCAGCTTAAATAGATAGCTCTGATATCTACGATGCCACTGATGGTCCTACTGCTGTCTCGACTTCTAGCTTTGCGGGGTCTAGACTGCTTGAATCTTTTCATTGCGACCCACTGTGATAGAGTGCCGGCGGCTGAGGGGCAGCTAAGCAGGCTTTAATCCAGAGAAGGAGGTGGGCGAAGCCATGTAGCGAAGTAAGTATAGAAAGGCTTCACGCGCAAGTCAATAAGGCTCAGAAGAAACTCCCATTCTATCTTTCCTAGGCATCTCACCGCCTTCTTCTTATTATTGAGAACTGGTTGGCATTCAGCCCTTCCCCGGCATGTAGGTAGGATTTCTGAGAAAACCTTTTGAGGGAACGAACCTCGGAGCACGTCTTCAAAGACTGACTTTTTCTTTTACTGATCGTGCACATATGGCTAAGAGAAAAGAAGGAGTACGCCGCTTCTCTTTTTCTTTGTCTTTGGCTACCAGGGGTTGACGTTCGGGTAGTGTCTTCCCTTTTCTGAGTTGCATCTGGTCTACCATCTTAGGCTCTTGTTCTTATTCTGAGAAGTTAAGCTCTTCATCTGAGTTGCTCCCGAAGCCAACCATGTTACAGGTGCTGGGTCCTGCTCGTGAAGGATCCTTGTAGAAATTTTGAGCAAGGACAATGTTCCCATGATTGATTTGGTTCTGGACTCACGACTTCAAAGTGTAGCAGATCTCGAGAGTGTGACCCAGACGTCTGTGGTAAGGGCAGTAATTTAGATTGTCCGTCATGTATGCCTGTTCAGGGACGGTGATTGGGGAAAGTTCTAGTCCAGCCCTTAAGGCATGGGCAAAGATAATGCCAACCTTCTCCTTCTCCTTTTTGAAGACAAAGTCATCGCCATTCTCGACTTAGGCTGAGATAGAGTCGGCTTTATTTGGACTGGAGGTACAGAGTAGGCAACTCCTTTGCCTTTCATCTGCCGGACATCCCTTTCCTTTTGGCAACCAGACTCGGCTTGGGGATTCCTTCAGAAAGGGGAGCTTTTCCTTGGTTTGGTCATCTAACTTTCAAGCCTGTTGGGAACAGGTTTCGCCTTTCTCATCGGGCCTTGGCTTTAGGAGGTTCTTTGGAATGTTCTTGGTAGTGTTCTGGTTTATGATTGACAGCTTCATTCCGAACATTTCGAATCGCTGTTCCATACTCAGGAGGATTTCCGTCAGAGTGTCAAAAGTTGACTCCAGGACCCTGAGCTGATAGTCCTTTCGCAGAAGTGATGCTTCAATGTGTCTTAAGGTGGGCAAAACCGACTTATTCATATAATGGTTTAGTTTCTAAAGGAACCTCCTAACCTCCTCGGGGAAGTCTTCTTTGAGGGTGACTGACTAATGCCCTTTCTTTCTGGACATAGTAATCCAAGGAATCTATGTATTCTTCCAAGGCGGATTTCTTATGCTTTAGTTGAGCAGGTTCACCAGGAACGGATTTTCGACCCCTTCGTTTTCGCACCTGAGGCTTGGGAAGTGGAAGAACCAGAGGGGTTACAAGCCTTCTTCCACTTGATGCCGGGCATGGCGGCCAATCTCTTCAAAAGCTTTTTGGTATTTTTGGAGATGACTATTGTCCAGAGTTCTTTAGGTCTTTCTTTTGGGATTCCCTTTCTTTGAAGTTTCTTCAACCTGCTCCTAAGGAAACTGCCCCCAGAATGGGTCTTGTCTTCTCTTCTCCTGTTACCATCTGAATGGCATTGGTTTGTTGGGGGAGGGTCCACCAAAACTGACTTAGAGAGAGTGATGTTCCCTTCCTTACTTAAACAGTTTTTCCACCCAATCCTTGACTCCGGTACGACAAATCCATTCTATGCTCATAAGAATAAGAAGCACCAAAAGCCAGTTCTGGAAGAAAGCCGGTGTTCATCCTTGATCCATTTTTTAGAAAGAGGATCGTGGGGAAAAGGCGAGCTAGCATTGTTCAAGTGGTATCCTCTTTCGGTCAGTGAGTACAGTATCAGTTCTGGAATCTGAAAAAAAGTATGGATTTGGTTGTATATTAGTTCCCGCTGTGAGTTGCTTCTCTTGGCCCAGAAGGGTAGCAATCAAAGCAAAGGGAAGGAGTGGAGCCAGGTTTGTGCCGTTGGTTGAGTCTTGCCTCTCGTAGGCCTGGGTCTAGTCTAGTGGTGGAAGCGGAATGAGAAAGAGAATCGATTGAAGAGCTCACCCCTCTTGATGACCGGGAATGACCCATCTCCGAACAAGCCCTTTGTGAAGCGAGCGGGTGGATTCCTTCTTAGGCATAAGACGAAGTTTATGTTTATGCTTGCCTTGCTGACTCTGATCTTTCTTACTGAAGTGCGCAGAAGCATAATCCTCTGAAATCCAGTGAACTATTTATATTTAAGCCGATTCAATCTGTCTCTGTCTCCGGGGAAGAGAGCAGTCTACAAGGAGCAGGTGAATTCGTTACTTCAAATCCAATTCTAGGTAGCGCGCTGAACGAATTGTAAAGAAGCTTAGGGAAGACGGGGGAAGACAGACGAAAAAGGGGTTTCATTGTGGAAGGCGGGGCGGATAAGAGAGGATCTATCTCAAAGGAACTGCCAGCGGCTGCATCCGTAGAAGATTCATTCACTTGTTCAAGAGAAGGTCAATAAAATAAGAGGAAAGCTTGAGGTTAAGGCTAAGATTGGTTTTCGAAAGAAAGTCTCGGCTAGACGAAAGAGAGAGATGGCATTTCTAGGAACGAATTTGAAAACAGAAGAATAATCTTATGCTTGCCCGAGGGGATAGGAGCTGATTCTCATGCGCAAGTACAGGGGCATGCCTCGTAAAGCGGGAGACCGACCGACAAAGAGAAAGTAATTTTTTCTGTTCTCTGTTACTGAGAAGTACGAATACAAAGGCGGAAGAAGGATGATTCCATCATACCTCTCGAAAGGATAAGTTCCAATCTCAGTCAAAGGTCCTCAACACGAAAGAATATGGAGAAGCTGTGAGCAAATCATAATCGCTTTAAATAAATAGGTCATTCTCTTTCTAGTTAACAACTGTTCAGGCATCCGAACAAGGGTTAAGTCAACTAAGCATACCTCATCCTCTCTTTAGCCTATCCTGTCCTGTCCTCTTGCTAAATCTCGAAACAGTAAACAAGTCTTTTACTTGCCTTCTCAGATGCGTTGAGAAGGGCCTCTTTGACACTACCAGTTCCAAACCCTAGTTTAGAATCTAATCTCGGCATCAAGATTGTACTAGCTAGGCGAAATGGCCGTTTCATGTCCCAAAAGCGTCTGCATCCGATCTTATATAAGCTATTTGTCCTGCAAACAACCCATTCTTCCAAAATGAAAGTCATAGTGCTACGTGCTACTTACTCTTCCTGCTCCTGCTAATGCTAGTGCTACTCCTAACAGCGCTTATTCCGACAACAGCGAGAACAGTCGCTGGGGATTCGATTGCAGGTTTGTTTTATTACCCTAACAGCCTTTTCTCTTCTATCAGCAGCCTTTATGATGTATTCATAGTAGACTCAGCATTCATCCTGGCTATCACAGGGCCTTTCGCCATCAAAGAGTCGAGAAGGGTTTTACATACTAATGAAAATGGGTTTTTTAGAACTGTCAGGTAAGAAAAGAATGAAATCTTTTTTAGTCCCTTTCATGGATTCGGAGTCAAGACCCGTGCTGCCTTCGCTTTGATACTTGGATCCTTCGCTGGTTGAATTCTCGCTGATCAAACTCTTCAAGGAGCCAATTCAAGCACGCTTTGCAAGCCGCGAAGAACCACTCGAGGTAGAAGGCACCAAATGAAATTGTGGCTGAGAGAGAAAATATCCTACTGCTTCAAAGCATAAGCTGCTCCTTCTTCGGTGGCTGCTGCTGCTCCCTCAGACACAGACAGGACAGGAACTTTCTTTGCTACTCGACGATAGGACAGATTACTCGGCAAAGACTAAGGCAGAGATCTTCTGAGCCAAGGTTTTTAGACTTAGATAGGAGCGAAGGGCGCTGCTGATAGCTGATAGTGAAGTTCGAAAGGGCTTAGAAGCATAGAACTGACTTGACTTCAACTTCACGTTTCCATAAGAAAGGACGTAACCAAAGGGGAAGATGCCCAACCTGAGGCAAAGAAAGTTAAAAAGGGGGCTCCCCTATCACTATCCGAGGAGGGTGGCACGGGTCTTTAGGTCTTGACTTCCTTGAAATTTCAAATAAGGATTTGTCCCGCCGTGGTTGAATGTCTTATCCGCTCTCCTTCTAGAATAGAGAAGAGGAGGCGAAGAGTAATAGAATCACCCAGTTCTATAGGAGGAAGTGAGACGGGGATGGCACCAGCCACTAGCTTTTCCTTTTAAGGAAAGTCAGAATGTTTTCCTGCGGAAAGAGTGCTTCAAGAAAGGGCTTTTCAGCAGCTCCTTTGAATGACCTAGCTATTTCACTTGCTTTCTTACTAAGTTAAGTCCTCGGATACTCTTGCAGGATCCAGCTTATAGTTCTTCACTTCAGTCATTCATGTATTCTCCTTTTGGATGGACTTTTCCTAGGTCAGGTAGGTTTTACTTTCGAAAGTAGCTAGGTGATACATTGATATGATTAGCGGTTAAGCTGTGCAGTATGAACTGAATATCGCTTAGTGATTGACGGAAAGCGTAGGTAAGACTCCTTGAATAGAGTATAGTTTCCCGGGCATGAAAGCAGTATTCCTTCGGTCTTTCACCCCTGTCTTTGACCTCTTTGGTATCGGGTGCTGTACGCCTGGTCTTCCCCTAGCTCCTAGCTGTATGTAATGAATGCAAGCAGTCTATCTAGCCGGAAAGCTGGGGATACCAATAAGCAGTATAGCAAGAAAGTAGGTGCGCCTCTAAGCCTACATCGATAAACAAATGCCGTAAGGTAAAACAGTAAGCTGTTCCCAGGGTAGCTCACTTCCTTACTTTCCCTAGAGGTACGTAGGTTCGATGGAAAGGATACTCTAAGCTAACAGCAGGGGATACCGAACCTAGACCTAGCGGAAAGAGGAGTTCTCATGCATACATCTCGGGTTGAAAAGGACAACAAGAAAGGCAGTAATCGAGAAACTAGACCTAATACTCCAATAGCGATGGATTGACCTGGCTCCTCTAGCGTATTGGATTCATCGGCAAAATCTTTGCTTTCTTCGTCAGCTGCTGTTGATAACGGCCTACACAGAGAGACTTTCGAACGAGGTTGGTTCATACAGTCCAATAGAAAGTAGATCCGACGATGGATGGCTACAGGCAAGAGTAAACTTGTAAGGGGAGACCGAGATGATCTCTAAAGCAGGGTCCCTCTCAGAAAAAGGAAAGTCTTTCTAAAATAAGAGGAGATCCAGCATCAAATATCAAAGCATTCGAACGAAGAAGCAGTTCCACGTAGCGCTGAAGGAAGGAGTCGAAGGGTCTTCTCTTTTCTTTTGTTATCTTAATTAATAATTCATCTCTTTTCAATACCAGTTCAGAGTAGCTGGAAGTGGAGTTCAAATGCTGAATAAGGGGTTTAGCCAAATTATAGAGAGAATTTGATAAGCTCGCCTTGACTTGTTCGGATGGCAAAGTCTTAACTGTGATTGAGGTCTATGCTCATATAGAAAGAAAATAGCTAGTAGAAAGATCATAGGAGGGCGCTTGGGAGCTACCTCACCTCGTAAGGTAATCCAAACTCTGACTCCGAAAACGGGTTCGACAGCTGCGACGTCGGCTGTGAACTATTTTATAAGTCTATTCCGGGTTTCCTTTCTTTCGGGGTCCTCCTAACGATCCAGCTGAGGTTGCGCCATCTTGTGATGATGATGGAGCACACGATGTGATGCTTAGGCATTGGGTACTTCAGTGGTTAAAGCGTGGTACTACTGGCTTCGGATACTATTGAAGAAGCCTATGCTCGGGTGAATGCCTCCTTTTTGGATAAGGGTCGGCCCTGCTAGCCGTTTGCTTGCTCGAACTGTACACATTCAAAGACTGGTTCGGGAAAGGAGTAGAACTTGAGGGCTCAGACTATTCATTCACAGATAAGTTCACCTAAGAAGGGGGCGAAGGCTACTTAGAAGTGATGGTCAAAGTTTGGGTGCCAAAGAAGGTTTCCTGGGCAGGGCAGAAAAGCCGTATAGCCTTAGTCGCTATGGAGTTTGATTGCTTACCCTGGGCCTCTGGCGTAAAAGGATTCGCTCCTTTGCTAGCCCGGTCCCAATGAACCGATCAATGTCTGCCACGTCTCTTTCTCCGACTACAGCTGGTGAACCGAGAACTCCTTCTTATAAGGTATAAGCTTCTTCGAGAGACCTTTCGCTTGTAGTAGGATTGAGTTCTCCTGTCAAGCCAGCTACTCCCGATCGAATAAGAGAGGAGGAAAGGTTGCTTCATAGTCAAAGTATTAGAGACTTGGTCCGTGAAGAAGGACATTATAGCTCGCAGTCTTACGACTCCCCTCACCTTGTACCAAAAATTCCTAGTAGTTACCCTCAATGAAGATTATAAAGGTCACAATTACAATTCCAAAAATAAGCATCAGGGAGTGAAAAAGGGTATTCACTTGTTAGAAAATCTGGTAAAGAGCTGATTCTTCTTTGGTCTATGTTTTCCCTCTCCTCACTAACGGAAGTATCTTAGTAAGTAGCATCAGCTCTTCCGGGGGGAAAGCCTAAGTAAGGAGTATTCGCGGGCTATCCACAAGCATTAGTTCTCCCCCTTACCTACTTCCCAACCTCAAGATCAGCGGGCGACGCCTTCTTCCGAAAGTCCTCCCTCTTTGCTTTGCCCCAGCGAAAGAGACTGAAAAAGATCCGTATCCGATTCCTCGGGTCTTGCTGCGTCAGCTACCGTAGATAGGAGGCTTTAGCCTATAAAGCAGCTTAGTAGTCGGAAGGAAGAAAAGAAAAGCTTTTTTGGTCGCCTCCGCATACCGATCAGCAGATGACTCTGATTAGGATTCTTCCGATCGACAGACGATTGACGAACTTGAAGCTAGCGCATCAACAACAAGCTCCAAGAAAGATGCAGTATCCTGTTGTAGAGCGAGCCGTACCGAACCATCATATTGAGCTTACCAATACCAAGCCTACTGAGTGAACCGTACCAAACTATACCATACCAAGCCGGGTTGGTTGAAAGATAGCAATCCGAGGTGAATGGAAAAAGAACAGCACGGGAATGAACCATATCTATCATAGGAGTTGAGTCAATCCAATCAGAAAGACAAAGAAAGGGGATTTTCTCAGGTAGCGCAACTAGATCTCAAGCAAGTACTAGTTTTTACTTTCGGGAGGACTGAAATGACGGGCTTTTTGCCTTTGAAAGAAGAGGGGCTTTCGGAATAGTTAATCCAATAGTAGAAGATATCCACGCACATAGAAGGAGCAAAGGAGGAAGCGGGAAGGTTTGTAGCCTTGCTAAAGGAATGCCTCAGGGCATAGCAAAAAGGTAGGACTAGTTCTTCTTCAATTGCGAAAACTGCTGATTCGAGCACAGGATTCGTTCAAACAGAAAGAAAACTGCTCCTCCTTCTTATAAAATCTCTATCTCTAGCTTTCTTGCTCACATTGAGAGGACAGGGACTTTGTTACTTATAGGAAGGGACAGAGACTACTTAAAAGGGACTACTTAGATTGCCACTAGTAAGACTACCACTAGGGGGGGGACTTAGACTTTTTCTCATACAATGGGTCTATTGGGACTTGCACTTATACAGCTATTTGGGCTATCAACTACTCTGATGGAACTAGCTTTCCAAAAGAGGTCAATTTCTCATTCGCTTAAAAAAGAGGAAAAGGGAATAAAAAGAAATAAATATTAGCACTCCAACAGTATGAGTTTACCTTTTTTCTGAAACTTCCATTCAAACCGGATCGAAAAGAGAAGGAATTGAAGCGCTTTTTTCTGACACTAGCAACTACTCAAACCGACTGGTAGCTAGACTTCCTGGAAGGGACTGACGGAAAGGGAGCGGGGACTACTACAACATCTTACCTCCGGCCAGGGACTCTTGGATTGGGGTTAGCAATGGGGAATTCCAAAAGACGAAAGACTAGAACTGGAGGGGCAAGAACTACTGCTTATCCATAGTCAACTAGAGGTTATGCATGGTCTTCTACTCGCACTGGCTCTTTAGAAGGGATGGAGACTAACGACGAGACAGAGAGTAGGAGTCTAGGATGCCCTTACTTGTTGATTGGATGTAGGCTTTGATAACTCTCTTTACTTTTTCAGACTGAATGCTAATATGTGTAGGTTCTGCTTATACTTCTAGATATACGCTACTTGAAATTAAGCTAGTTATGCTATAATGGAAATATCTGCTAGCACAGATGCTGTAATATAGCTGGCAAATTCCATATCAGGTAATTGGACTCCCACAGGTACAGGGAACTCGTACTATGGGGAAGGGGATACATAAAGACTAGAGGTAATATTCCTGCTTTCAATTGCTTTTCTTTGCCTGCTTTGCTTACACTTAATGGAACTCGCTCTCTGGCAGAAGGAAAGGGGTCTGACCGTCGCAGTACTAAAGGAAGCCCGGGCAGGGTCGAAACCATTGAGCGAGACAACCAGGAAAGAGCGTAATCCGCTTTTTGATGAGCACTTCTCCTTCTAATACGAGTTATGGAGTCAGGCATAGAATCGCTACCCTGATAAGCTTTAATGGCGGGGGGAAGTAGCTCAACTTCAAGTTTTGGGTAGGAATGGTTTAGCTCGCTATAGGGGAGGGAGATAGTTTACGCGTCAGTTGAAAGTGGGAAAGCTCTCAAGCAGCAAGTACTTTTTTTTATCCCTTCACATTCAAGTCAAGTATTGGGCTTTCAATGAAGAGCTAGCCAGTGAGGCAAGTTAACTAAGGAAAGCAAATGACATAGTTTACTATTAGCTTTTCAAGTGCCAGCCCAGCCCTATTTACTTACTTTAATCAGCGGACAAGATCAATAGTTCAGACGTAGATTAGGTACCTTCAGCCGAGGATTTGTAACGACGAGTGTGAAAGAGAAAGATTCCTACCATCACGAAGGATTCGATAAAGAGATGGCGCACTAATCCTCCTTTACTGGTACTAAAAACTCGAATGCCACTGCTGCTACAGGTAAATATAGGTGGGATCTCAATTCCTCGTTTTTGACATGCCACTTACAGGGAAATGCTATTTGCTGGTTTTCCCAGAGGAAGGGGAACGATCGGCCGATCGATACCGTATGGAAAGAGGACAAAGAGAAGAACGAAGCCCTACATCGGTGTCTGCCGGGGTATTGAGAATGTGGTATTGCTTTACCTGGTCTCAGTCTCAGTAGGAAAAGAACAAACCTTGCTCCGATATGAGTTGAGAAGTCTCCGGGGAAGTCCCCTATAAGGCTAGTCTCCCGTTCCACTCTTCTCTCAATGTCAGTGCTTGGGGATCGGGTACAGCGAGATCACTTTTCAGCTTGTTAGTCTGCTATGCATGAAAGCAAGGAGGAGAGATCTTTCTTCCTCGGGAATCCGGTATGTGAGAAATTTGTATACAAGGTCTCACATGTAGAGATGCCCTACCCATAGAGGAAGAAGTTGGTAGCGGACAAGTCATTCAGCAATGAAACTTCCATGGCGTAGATTGACCTTTCACGAATCCGTCTTGAAGAGTGAGATCGTTATTGCATAGATAAGGTGCCTATCTCTACACGGTACTTCCACAATGAGATCAGAAAAGCAAAGAAGGAGCTTTATATCTTCCTCGGTATGGTCCACTCGATGAGTATCCCTGGAATTTGCGTTAAAAATTGTAAACAGAAGGTCTTACTCCCTACCGTTGAATGCGTGTGGTCAACTGTGTAATCGAGGAAGCCAACATTGACTGACTTTCATGGTTAAGGTTCGAAAGAAGAAGAACCAACAAGATAGGGCGGTCTCTGCTCCTCTCTTTCCTGGCCATTAGGCATTTTAGCTATATGCTATTATTCTTCTTCTAGTAGCTAGGTATCTAGATCGAGTATCATATCATTTCCAAAGAAAGAGAGTATGCTAAAATGTATGCTCTTCTAGGGATAGAGCACTCTGTAAGAAGGTAGTCTGCCCTCCATACTGAGCTAAGTCTGCCCTTTCTATTAGCTATAGTAGCTATATGGGAATGTAGCCTAGCTGCTAGTAGCTCTCCTCGAACCATTTCTGATGATTGAGCCTTTCCTGAGTCAGTGAGAAAGCTCTGCTTTAAGCCTTTCTTCAGAGTTCTAGCAAGGTTTAAAGCGGTAAGGCATTACGCTGTGGTCAATCTTCAGATATGGAGTAGGTACCGAACCGGAGCTCTTGGTCTTAGCAACTACTAAAGAAGAAGATCTTCCACTAGTAAATATCCGGCTTGGCAGACATAAAACATAAATAAGTAATTAGATAGATTCATTAGCACTGGCTGTCATGATTGGTGAAACTGGGGATGCTTTTCTCTTTCGACTGGTAACTGCCCAAACTAACAGCTAAAGCCGGATGTTGGTCTATTGAACTTAATGAGTTCTGAGAAAATAATTCAGTTAATAGGAACCCACGGCTAGGGCAGGTTACCCCCGAATCTGTTCTCCTCTGGTTGGCTACTAGTCCTCGGGGGGACGTAAAGGTGTTTCGTATGTGTCGGAACTTTTTCTGAACGGAAAACACACCACGAGCTGGAATCGAACCGGGGTTTCGGACGACTGACACCTAACAAAATACCTTTCTTCTTAGCTGAATACGGAGAATGCGGAACTTTTCATCAAACACAACCTCTTGGAGGAGAAGACCCTATGCGTCTTTGACAGAGAGCCGGAATTCCATTCATTTCATAAGCCGTTTTGATCCTTTGACACAAATGTATTACTTTTTCATTTCACCGGTGAATCAACTACTAATGGTTACATAGTAAGAAAGGTTCTACCTTAGTAGCTTCGAGTAAGTAGCAAGGCAAGACTGATGCCCCCGTATAAAACGGGCGAGAATTGGATCAAAGACCTTTTCCCCTTCCTGAGCAGCGTATATAAGGGTAAGGGGAGGGGCGATAGAGTCAAACCGTGAAATGAATCTATAAATCGGTTTTGGGTAGATAAAATTCTTCCGGTGTCGGGGGAAAGCTCAGATTGTGACTGGTCTGGTAAGGGGGATTCGTCAGCACAGGGTTACTCTTCTGCTTATAGTACTGGTAGAGGAAATGATTTGTGCCAGCTAAGGCCTGTTCGGAAGGAAGAAGGACTCATATGTATGAGTAGCTCCATTTCTATGGTGGGTTTATGTCTGATGCGGGGGAGTCAGTTCTTGCCTTTGGTGCCATCCTATCGCCAATAAGATGGTGGAAAGCTTGTGCTTAGTCCCATCCCACTCTAGCTTAAGCTATTCTATTTGGGAAGCAACTACTTTCTTTAAGGGGATTCCAACGGATTTTCATTCTTCTTTTTTGTTTGCAGATGAAAAAGCGCTAATTCTCTATCGTGTTTACCTCCCTTAGCCCACTCCTACCTAGGCAGGCGGAGATAGAGGAATTTTTTTCTTTGGGCATCCTCCCCTTAGTCTTCCGGTTCTTCCGGTGAGGAGTAGGTATATCTTTACTTTATAGGTTACGGGGATAAATTTTGGCTTTAATTTAATGACTCCTCAATGAGCTCTCAGGTAACCTAATCAAAAAGCAGACGGTCCATACAGAAGTTTAGTTTTGAGGAGCAGAAATTCTTCCCGCATCTATCAATTCCTTCAAACAAGCCCTTTTTTCGCCTTTTTCCGTAAGCCTAGAAGCAAGTCAAGCTCTTAGTCTCTTGGATTTTTTCTAGCGCCTACCGAGCTAGCCTAGCCCGAAAGAACCGCTTACCAAAACGAAAAACAGAAGGACTTTGATCTTCGGGTCCAGAACAAACAAAAGAAGGGAAAGGCGGGTGGTTGAGACAGTGTAGTCCGTTTTCACAAGAGTACGAAGCTTCAAAGCACCCTGTTTCCTGTGGGAGGGCGAAAGCTAAGGAAGGCTGTTTCCAAGGGCGGCAGGCGGGATAAATAAGGTGTGTAAGGCAGGGCCAAAGAAGGTAGCATGGCTACTAGCGGCGAGACTACATGCTTTAATTTCATAAGTGGGCGAAGGAAGAATACCTGAGCTTCAAGCAAAGAAGGCTGGGACCTCGGGCCCCCTAGCCCTCTTTCTTGAAGAACCTAGCCGGGAATGAACTTCCTTTTCATAGCTCGGAATGAATTTCCGTATCATCTTTCCTACGCTCGGGAAGTGCGATATTAACTATCCTTTCTTCCGTTAAGGAAGATGCCTTCATCAATCAATCCAATCAAAGGGGCAAGAAAGGGTGGTTGTTCGCTTCCTTTCTGAAAAGCAGGAAATGGAAATATGCGCTAAAGGGGCGAAGCGTTAAATATTCGTTTCGGGGTAATAGAATCTATTCTATTTCTTTCCTAGGTGACCAACCACTCCTGCCCTTGTTGCTTCTTCTCTTCTCTTGCTCACGGATGGCTTCTACCGGCTAGCTTCTTTCAAGGCAAGGGGAGCTCATCTATTCATTTCCCTCTTACGAGCCTATGCTCAGGATGTTCTTCGCTCGTAGGCTACCCCCGTTCTAAGCTTAGATCAATACTTACTGGTTCCATCAATTTCATTTCCTCGGGATCTCTACCCCAGAAAATGGAGCAATCTAAACTTTTTGAGATCAAGAAAACAAGCCTTTTGGTGCCCTTGGGTAAGGAAGTTTTGGTAAGGACGTCAAGAATATACGTCCGAGGGGTAATAAAATTCAGTGGTCGGAGGAGGAGTCTTCCCTCGCCTTTACTTCAACTCCTAAGAAGATTTCCTATTCCTTTCCTAAGAGGTTTCAGGGGGACACCCCCCCGAACCCCCGTAGTTACACTTCCAACTCTTAGGTCGGAATTTAGGTTGATTCTCAGTCCTTCCGTTTTCTCGCTTCTTTGGTTCCATGGGGCATTTATCTTTAGATGTTTCTCTATCATTTTCATGCATTTTCCCTTCCAAACCGCGGCATCATAGCTCTATTTTAGGTGTCCTTTGCATGTTGCACACCATCTCGAAATGGAGACTATGAGAAAGCAACCCACCTTATCCAGCTAGCAGGGGATAGGAGGGATCCCTATTTTTTTAAATACAGAAATCTTCTCCCGCTACGCCCCTTATGTTATGGCTCGTCTCGCGCTTAGTCACTCGCGGGATTCGGATAGGGGAGCAGCAAGTCTTTTCTGAAAAAACTCGCAGTTCTCACCTTTAGATAAAATATATATATATATTTTATCTACTAACTTTTTGGTTGGATCGGACAGGGACTTCTATAAAGATCTTTCCACTCATTCATCATACTCAAAGTCGAAGTCACGGCATGGGGGACTCGGAAAAATAACGAGAATCGGTGTCGTGGTGGTGCTACGAGATGGCGATTTATCGTATAGAAGAATAGATCCGCGGACCTATTGATTGACCATAGATGCGAACCGATCGACTGCTATCTAAGAGAAGATAAGTAGTTCTTCTATCGTTCAAGGGCAAGGGGAGAAGATGTAGCGGCTTGCCTAAATCTCGTATTTCCCACGTAGTCCGTCGGTCAAACCAACGATTCTCTTCTCAAAGTAATAGAGAGATTCTTTTTCTGGTATGTAACTCCGCGAGCTAGGAGCGCATCATCGGGGCAGGGCGAAAACGAACATAGGATCAGCATCATGGCCCTTTTCTTCTTTCTTTTGTTTGTGTCCGGTCCGTTGTGTGTGTTTTTTTTAAGGCTTATCCGGGGACTGCTGCTCTGGGGCATCCCTTTCCTCTTCTTTCTTTTGCTGCTGATCTCACATCGAGAGCAGCTCCTTCTTGTTCAGGGTCATCAGATGAGAGATCTTCCTCCGACTCCGATAAATCGGTCAAGCGGGAGGCTACCCCCTCTCTATCTATAAAAATCCCTCCCCAGAGGAGAGCGGAAGCTCCAGGATGAGTATGTCCTGGATTCCCGGATTCATTCTCGTCCTGATCCACCATGGAATTTTCGGAATCTACAAAAACATTCTAGGAGAGCGCTCGTAATGATCTTTGAGAAGATCAAAAGGTGCTGAAGTGGCAGGATAGGAGGGGATCTGTAGGTTTTTGTGAAAGGGATGCTCTTATCATATTATTGCTGAAAAGAAAAACCGAATTCCTCTATTTGATGTCGATTCATCCACACTTCCATTCCTTGTAGAGGAAGGCTAACTGCTTGCTGGCTGGGAGCTGTATGAGCGGTAACGTCCACGTACGGTTCCGTGAGAAGGGCGGTGGACAGAAATGGCCTTGTTGTACCTCACTCTCGTCTTCAATGGGGTCTGCTCTTTTTTTTTTGGGAGAGTATGCCAATATGATCTTAATGAGGTGCGGGGCTTTGCATCTGACATTCGTTGGGCTTCCCTCTTCGGGAGCCTGCGTCCCGGCGTTTTTGTGCAATAAACCCTTCCGGCTGAAGACTAGTGGTAGGTGGTCCCGCGGAGCTTTCGGAGAAGGGTAGCCTAGTGTGTAAGCACAGCAATGAACCGCGGCGAACCCTCAGACGACCTATCTAAGATTAGGGGGGAGATCCTCAGTAGTGGTGACCCTTTCACTCTTCCACGGACTGATACATGTACCGAATGCTCATACGGGAAAGTTTACTCCTGGGGGTTGCTCTGAAAAATCCTTTCTTTATCGTCCACTCAGGGGGGTGCGGACACACCTGCGCGGATTACAGGTGACGGTTACAAGAATGGCGGGGAAGTGAACAGTACCCGACGACATTCAGGGATGGATGTAGACCCATCGGGCAGGGATAATCATTCCGGTCCTGGGAGAGGCGGCGACCATTCTCAAGAACCAAAAAGACTGAGCTGAGGGAAGCCCTATGAGTCACTCAAACGACAAGGGCCCTTGATCTATCATCAGGAGCAAAAAAAGGGCTTTGCTC
>CATIWM010241430.1:47500-50000 GCA_949671775.1 Mallotus repandus
CAGGCAAAGTCTAAGATTGAGGCGAGCTTACAGGTGTCTCGGGAATCGAGGAGTGCATTAGCTGTGATATACTATATTAAAAGAACAGCCACTCCTCGTATTGGCTAACGTGATGGAGCCCATGATTGGAGACTTGACGAGGTTTTGATTGGATATAATCGTCTTTCCTTTTGCTATAAGCCTCATTCTGTGGAAGCCTTAGCGACTCGTTCGCTTGATGGGTTCAGTTGTTAGTGGACTAGCAGGTTCTATTACTCAAAACTTGAAGAAAGTACATCATTGAGAACTATGTTCTCCAACCATGAGGGACACTCTTCTACCCATACTAGTTCAGTCTCAACTGTGGCGGCAAACTTAGCTAAGTAATGAGCAGCCGTATTACTGACCCTTCTAACATGAGTAAAGGAACAAGACCGAAATTGGTTTAATAGTTGAAGAATATCCTCTAAAACCAGAAGGAGAAAAAGAGACTTCCTTCTTTTGCAAGGCTCTTATCGTATTAGCAGAATCACTTTCAATAACTACATCTGGGAATCCCATTTCCAATGCAAAAAGGACTCCATATCTAACCGCAACAGCCTCCATTGACGCACTTTCAGTTGGCCTGAAACAGCGGATTGTCTTGGCACCCAAAACAATACCGTCACCATCCCGACGATCAGTGCAAATCCAGCTGCATTTGCACTGAGTAACTTAGCAGCATCGACATTGACCTTTATACATGCACCCGTTGCCGTTGGAGGACGCCAAATAGCAGGTTCAGTTGTGTGCTGAGACCGTATGTCTTCACTGCACGAGATGGCGTGCAAGTATTCACTAGACAGGTCACAGGCCTTCTGGATTAACTCTGCACAGTCCCAGCGCTTTCCATCATGCAATAGCATATTACGTCTGCACCATAGCAGCCACATGATCATGGCGACCAAGTTTCTGTCATTCAATGTTACGGCCTGGAATATATGCTCAATCCACTCCAGCATAGAGACAGAAGGACAGCTAGGGAGAGAAATATTGACTGGACATCTTTTCCATACCTTTTTTGCCAACCCTTGACAATCTGCAAAAGCGGAACATGGTGGTATCTCCTTAATGTGCACAGTGTGGTGCTTTTGGTAAATCTGTTCAACATGTACTTCGTGATTGCTTCAAGGAAGTAAAGTCACTAAAGAGAGCCTGATTGATCTAAGGCTTAATGTCCGAGGAAGTGGATAATCTAAGAGAGAGGAAGGGGTTTACCAAAAGGTCTCTGGGCTGGCAGTTAACTGATTGCCCATTTCCAAAACCTAAACCACTAAGCATAGAATGCGCTCTTTGCCTTCTTACTTTCCTTCGTCTAGTAAGGTGAGACCCGACCCGAGGCAGGGCTCTTCCCCATCATCAGCCAATTAAGCTAAGCGGCAACCTTGAATTGAAATGGGGTCGGGTTTTCCAGCATCAAGCTCTAACTCTCAGGATGGAGATTCTTTACCAGCTCGAACCCCTATAGAAGAGACGGCCGTACGTTGCATCTTGAGTATTCAGAATTGGGGGTGAATACTCCCTTAGCGGTCCGGTCCCCTATACATTGAACGTCTTGGCGCGCAAAAGAACAAAAGAGAGAGGCCCAAAATAAACTAGAAAAAGTCAGCTGATTTATCGATATTGAGAACAATCTACTCTTTACGGCAGAAAATCGTTGCCATCTCTGACTCCAATAAGCGGAAGGATAACCTATAATGGCGAAGCAAGGCTTTGAAAAAGTTACGGTTTCTGCTTTCAGCGGTATCGTATAGTCTCGATCACACGGATGTACGCCTTGATACGGTGGGGCTCGTGGGCCTCTTTCATCGTCACCTTCTGATGATCATGTAAAACGAATTTTAAAGTGTTCCGTGAGAGAGGGCGTCTTTGCAGCACTCTCTTATGGCAGCACTGCTCCTAGATGCCAATATCGGATTAGCTAGGCGAGTATGGTGACAGCGATCACTACAGAAAACCGAATACCACTATCTCTCAGGTAGGCAAGCGTTATAGTGGCAGCGACCACTCGGCTACTTAAGCCAAATGCGAACCTAGCTGTAAACATTAAGCGCTTTAGCGCAGATGGGTCATGTCGATATGCCCTTGCCATGATGAATCTCTGTCCTGTAGAAGGACTCGGCAGCGTCTCGCGTAAGGGGAAAAAAACATAAAGACGAGAAAGAAAGGCGCTATACAAAAGGTGTCATTGCCACCTTGACACTAACCGCAAAACGAACGGTACCAAGACAGAATGTCCTAAACGAAATCGGGGCATACTGTCTATGTGGTCCTAAAAACTGGAGTGGAAGGCTTTGGATGGCCTGGGCGACCTCCTTACTATTCAAACCTCAAAACGTGCTTTGTTCACATTCTATCCCCTGCACAGGACAAAAGATCCAACTTATATTCACCCTGTGTGTTTTCTTGAGGTACCCCTCGTCTCAAAAGGGGTACATGTGTTAATGATCCTTCGAAAGCCTTTCTCGACATGTCACGTTTT